>JAWQUT010000324.1:715529-725901 GCA_033807755.1 Ellobium chinense
CCCATATCCCCTCAACCTTGTCTTTATTTCCTCGCTTGTCTGAGTAACCCAATCCATCGGTCTACCACTTTTCATGAGCTTTCCTGATATGGGGAAGAAGTCCTTGGCCTCAGGCAACTCCAGATTCTCATTTCCATACCACTCGCATTCAACCTTTCACAATCTCATTTATGTTCACACGGTACACTCTTCCACCCTCTAGGAAATTATCTTGTCTTGGCGTCAACTGAATTTTTTCTCCTTCTCCTTAAGTGTTGCACTCTTTCCTTTCCTTTCCACACATTTCATCACATAGCCACAACCATGGACAAATAATTCCAGTTGAAATATAACGCCGCATATATCAAGTCAATGAAGTTTCAAGGAAAATGGAATCTCATTCAATCGATGTATAAGAATCAAGTTACCCAGTTCCTAAAAAAAAGGGGGGAGCTTGCGCATTAACGATGGGATCTCAAATAATAGTAAGAGTTAAATTAATTCTGCATGTTGAACGTCCCTAGGGTGCATTCAGCTGTTGATTCGTGAAGTTCTTTAGCTTCTTCGCGTATTCCGGTACTGTTATCAGAATCGGCCAAAGGATTTGGTCCACTACGTCAGTATGGACGTCAATATCGCGACTAGGGGACGTGAAAGAGAGAGAGACCGACATAGAGAGATATAGAGAGAGTGACAAAGAGAAAGACAAAGTTAGAGATACAATGAAAGACAGAGAGACAGACACAGAGAGAACTATGCATAAAGTGATACGCATTGAGAGAGAGACAGACAGCAAGAAACAGAGACCGTGAGAGAGAGAGAGAGAAAGAGAGAGAGAGAGAGAGAGTGACAGACAGACAGACAGAGTGAGACAAAACACTGAGCGAAAGAGGAAGACGCCAAGAGAGAGAGAAAGAGAAAGACAGCGAGAAGCAGACAGAGACACTGAGAGATAAATTGAAAGAGAGGAACAGAGAGAGACATAGACACTGAGACAAAAAAGAGAGACATCGAGAGCTAAAAGAGAGAGAGAGAGATAGATAGTTAGAGAGAGAGAGAGAGAGAGAGAGAGAGAGAGAGAGAGAGAGAGAGANATAGACACTGAGACAAAAAAGAGAGACATCGAGAGCTAAAAGAGAGAGAGAGATAGTTAGAGAGAGAGAGAGAGAGAGAGAGAGAGAGAGAGAGAGAGAGAGAGAGAGAGAGTGAGAAATAGATATCGAGAAACAGACATCGAGAGAGACTAAATCATTTGAGATAAGACCTCATACACCACCACGAAAGAGTCTTTCAGGACACATAAGGTACAGATGAAATATTGAACTCACTTGAATTCTCTGCAGAGTAAGGAGGAAGTTGGAGATGTTGTGACGTGTAGACACATCCTCATCCGGGGCTCTAGAATGGTCACGTGGTGTCCGCTCCCTCTGGCGGCCAAGACTGACACTGCGCCGTTCACGGCGAGACATTGTGACGTCACAGCTGGCTCATCTGGTGCTACCTGTCAATAATAAAGTAATCATAAATTTTAATATTGATAATCATAGTAACAAAGATGATAATAAGATTAATAAAGTGTTTATAAGTCACGTATCTCACTGACACGATTTTACAACATTAAAACAATATGATAGTCAGGAATGCAAGTGAACGGTGATTCGATCTAAATGTAGCCCGTGTTCCACCAGTGCCCACCAAACAAGAAGGGCAGGGTACACACAGGCTGAGGAGAGTATTCAAATGTTGGCCTTCACAAAGTAACTGATAGGGTCTGTACCCCGGGCGATAGTAAACAGAGCGAGACAATCATCACCATATCATCATCATCAACAACAACAACAACAATAACAACAGTAGCGATAATAACATAAAGAACGACAGACGCATCAGCAGCTACAGTATAAATGATGGTGACCATGTAAAACAGCCTTTAGCAATACAAGGATTTTCTCCTAATTGCCCATTGCCCGAACACCGACTTGCTGAATATAGATCTAAACTTCAGGCGACAGTTGCTAAAGGCAACAACAACAATAAGAGCGACAACATCAGCAACATCAGCAATAACACCACCACCACCACCACCACCACCACAACAACAACAACAACAACAACAACAACATCAACAACAACAACATCAACAACAACAACAACAACAGGAAACACTACGAATAACAAGAACAACAAGAACAACAACAACAACAACAACAACAACAACAACAACAACAACAACAATGTACGATGATTTATTGATTTTTAGCATTGCACATCAACCTCTTTCGTGACTAAGCCTCTAGATTCTGTTTCGTACGCGTCATATTTCACCATCTAGACAGTGTACCCAGGTGCGCGATTCTCATTATAGTCAAAGAACCTTACCTGACAAAGACATTTCTCACCGTGACTGAAAAATAACACAGACTTAAAACATTATGCAGGATTCAGATCAGAGCCCATGAAAAAGACGCACGTGTTCGCAGGTATTGCTTAAGTGATACTAAAAAAATTAATCACCCGGTAAGATAGATCCTGAACGCCGTTAGAAAGCACCGATACAACGAGACAGGTCCACAGTTACATGTTGATGTTGTGGTGGTAGTGGTGATGATGGTTAAGGTGGTAGTGGTGGTAGTGGTGGTGGCAGTGGTGGTAATGGTGATGATGATGATGATAACGATGAGAAGTGAGTACTATTATTGCAAAATGCTCTAAATTTAGTAATACTCGTATGGCACATGCTCCAAAACGAAGACGCTATGCTAAAACAACATCCAACACAGACAACGACCGCAGCATCATCATCATCATCATCAAGTGAAATAACAATAGCATCAACATCACCATCACCATAAGTGAAAGCAGCAAGCAAAAAAAAAAAACAACAAAAAAACAAAACAGCAATGAGAAATCAAGTAGCAGATACTTTGCAAGATGAGCCAGTAATATAGACTACTGAAAGCCATTATGAGTACCCAGTATTTCTGTGCTTACCATCATGAGCAAATGGCACCCTTACAATGGAGAGCTTGAGCATTAACGATGGGATCTCTTACCATAATAAGAATTACATTAGTGCATCAGTGCTGAATATATCCTCAGTAGCGTTCAGCATGCAGAATTAATGTAATTCTTCCGATGGTGAGTGATGCCATCGTTAATGCGCAAGTCTTCAAATGTCTCAACCCTCCCCACATAACCATTACATTATCATCACATCAATCTCGTATAAGAATTTGAAATGTAAGAATTGTTAGAATAGACGTTTAATTTTCTTCATAGAGAATTTTTTAGTATGGCAAATTTTCAATCTGCAAAGATCTTCGGGCATCTTATTATTCTTAGTGACAATTTCACTGCAAACTCACTAGAAAGAATAGAACTGTCCTCAACCAGATGTCAACCGGCACGTTTAACTAGTTTTCTTTGAGGCGTGGAGATGGGAGCACCTATGGATATGTCCAGAATACAGTGATGGTATTTCATTGTTAAGCCACTTAAAGTAATAAAAGATGTAAAGAACTTTTTAAAGTTTAGAAGTAGATAGTGAGTTACTATCATTGTCGTTATTATCACCACTCTCCTGTATTGTGAGGCTATCTGGTTATTTGGATATTTCCCAACAGCGTTCAGTATACATGTATTTATGAGAACATGAACTGCACAACATATTAAAAACAGCCACAGGCTTAAAAAAAAAAGTCACATCAACTGACATTCTTCCCTCGTGCACGCCATCAGTCACCAAACGGGTAAATAATTAGTGGCGTCAATCAACGCCGTCAAGAATGTAGACAACATCGGTATTTACAAAACAAAAAGAAAAAAAAAACCCACTGGTAATTACAAAACAAGAAGAAAAAAGAACGCCATTTATTCAGCTACAACATAAACACATCCATGAGCATGGCAAATGATTGTATAACACAGGTGACCTCTTTTATAAGGTCAAACACGTATAGATAGGGTTAAAATCTCCATTCACGTTCCAGCACGCACGCACGCACGCACGCACGCACGCACAAACACATACACAAACACACATACACACACATATACATACACACACACATACACAAACACAAATACACAAATAAATACACATACACACACACATACATACACACACACAAATACACAAATAAATACACATACACACACACACACATACATACACACACACACACACACACACACACACACACACACACACACACACACACACACACGCCACCCGACACCACCAACTAAATGTACTTTCATGTATCGTCTAATATTCCCTCCCCAATTCTTCAATCACCCCCATCCCCCTACCCCCCGCAATACTATACTAAGGGAGTCCGTTTAATCACAAATTCTGCTAAATGCATATAGCAACATTTAAGTTCCGATTCACCCTTCCGAATCAGCCAGCCAGGACAAACAATTCTGTATTTGTCATGGCTTTAAAGGGAGGCTCGAATGCGTGACAGATGATTAGACTAAAGCTGTCAGTGATTGGTAAACAGGCGGTGTTGACTAACTTGTTGTTTGATTGATTGGTTGATTGGTTGATTGGTTGGTTGGTTGGTTGATTGATCGGTTGGTTGGTTGATTGGTTGATTGATTGAAGGACTGACTGATTGATTGGTCGATTTCTTGCTGGATGATTTATGGGCAATTGATTATGCATAATAGCTATTGGCTGGTTGACTGGATGATTTGATGTCCTCTTCTACGATTGAAAGAATGCCAGAATAGTTGACTGATTGATAAACATAGATTAGTAATTGATATGACTGATTAATGTTATTAATGTACAATCTGTCCCGTCATTTGTTTTTTGTCAATGGTTTCTCATATGCCACATGTGGGGCCTGAGCTTTGTTATAATAAACTTGTTAAACTTGAAAAGCAGAGCTGGGAAGTAAATAAAATGGGGAATCGGCTGGCCTAATTTGTAAAAAAAAACCCCAATATAAGATATACATTTACCTCGTAGGAAATGTGTAAGAGTTTTAAATCTGAAACTTTATTAAAGTGAGTGTGAAGTTGAAAGCGAGAGAGACAGAGAGAGACAGAGAGAGTGAGAGAGAGACAGAGAGAGAGAGAGAGAGAGAGAGACAGAGAGAGAGACAGAGAGAGAGAGACAGAGAGAGAGAGAGAGAGAGAGAGAGAGAGAGAGAGAGAGAGAGAGGAAGGGTAGAATGTAAATTGCTTGTTAAAAATATTGTTATTGTTTGCTCATTTAAAACAGATAGTTGTCTGAGCTCAATAAACTTATTGTTATTGTTATTGTTATTGTTATAAATCTCATTCATTACACAAATAAACATAGAACAGTCTACAATATACACATTATTTAGCCACACAGAAAGTATCTTCCACTCCCACCTCCCTCAATCTCCACTCCACAAACCACATATGTTTTCAATTTTCAGCCTAAAACCCATCCCTTACCATCTTCCCTTGTCTAAATCCTAGTTGCTTTAAGTAGATAAAACTACCTGCTGATCACAGAGGGCTCTAAGTTGCATCAAAACTTTAATCGCAGGTATAACGTCATCTTAAACACAAAACCCACAGCCTAGTGCCTTTTCAAAATCTTTTGAAGGGGATAACTACAGGGGTACTTATAACTTCCATTACAAGCTACAAACGTCACTCTCTTTTGATATCACTCTCTGTTCCATTCGCTGGGCAAATCTTTTAATGTTTAACAGCGCGTAATAAATCATACAGAATGTTCTTGTTTTTTAAAACCTTTCTTTTATGACTTACTCGTGCAAGTAAATCTTTTAAGGCAAAATAGATTCTATAAAAGAGGCAGTGATTTTGTTTTGTATATATATAGATTATAATATTTCAATTTCAGGAATTGGAAGGCATCTATGATGCATGCATTTCCAAGGGAGTCGACATAATTATAGCCTTATGTAGGATTAGTTCTTTTCTATTCTTTCTCTCTTCCCCTCGTCGCAAAGCAGTCATACAAGCTCTGAATACATTTCATTGGACTCTTGTGTCGAAATTTTTGGCTTCAAGGCCGCATACAACAGTTTTAAGAGGAAAAAGCGGAGGAAGAAGAAGAAGAAAAAGAAGGAAAACAACAACAATGACAACTACAAGAAGAAGAAGAAGAAAAAGAAGAGGAGAACTAATACATACAATTTTATACGTAGAAGATAAAGATGAAGAACAGAACAGTAAAGAGGTAATAAAAGAAAGAAAGAAAGAAAGAAAGAAAGAAAGAAAGAAAGAAAGAAAGAAAAAAAAGAAAGAAAGAAAGAAAAAAAGAAAGAAAAAAAAAGAAGGAACGAAAGAAAGAAAGAAAGAAAGAAAGAAAAACATAAAAGAAAGAAAGAAAGTTAGAAAGAAAGAAGAAGAAAAAGGAGGAGGAAAAATGAACAAGAAAAAGAAGAAGAAGAAGAATGAGGAGGTGGATGACAAGAAGAAGAAGAAGAAGAAGAAGAAGAAGAACAACAACAACAACAACAACAACAATAACAACAACAACAACAACACCAACTGCTACAACAACAACAACAACAACAACAACAACACAATAACAAGCACAACAACAATGAAAACTATGACAAACGAAAACAGAAGACAAGTAACAAGCAAGAACCCCCCCCCCCCCCCCCCCCCCCCCCNCCCACCAAACAACCATCTACAGCTGGTAAACTGTACAATATGTCATTACCAGCTGTTGACGAGGGTCATTAAAGCTATGACATTCCAAGGGCGCTCCACGCAACCAGAGATAACAACACATGGTAGGACATTACAAACATTATATCTACTCCCAAATATATGCAGTCTAGTCCTGTTAATGCGAATTCACCTAATCGTGACGTCTGCTTTATCGCAATAGTTTTTCAAAAAATGAGAATGCAGTTTTATTTCTATAAAAAATATCACTAGATAGTCTCAACTCCTTTTAATTGCTGCTTTTCTTTGCTTTCGATGTGTTGCAATTAAACGGGTCCGACGAATTAAAAGAAGACCACAGTGGGTGAACATATAATAATGTGCCGCCTTGTGTAAACAATACCCAAGTGCTTCAATATCATGGCGATTTATGCCTTATTCACACTATGAGAGAGACAGGGTAATGTTGTATAATAGGGCAATACTGTATAATTTCTACCTACATCAAGGCTATTCGTCTCCCCATAGTAGACCTTTGCAAGGACTTTCAAAGTCATAGAAGTTTTTATTACAGGCAGAGGTATTCAGGCAGAGGAAAGCGACAAAAGAGAACATTGCTATTAAAGGCAGTCAAATGGAGAATGTTAACCCTTGCTAATAAACAGTGTTCAACCTTAATCCAGAAAAAAAAATTCATGACCCTTGCCCAAGGTCATGGTCAGTTAAAGTTAGGGTCATAGCATCTACTTTTTTGCATGTATTTACCAGCATTGCTACTGTCCACGAGGAAAAGATATGCATCGCCTTCTTAAATCGATCTGAACTGAGTACCCCGTTGTTACAGAGTGTTTCTCAAAGTAACATGAAAATGAAGATATAGATATGGTCTTCAAATAAGATTCACTGATTTTGAACCTAGGTCACAAAGACAACCCATGTCAAGGTCACCGTTACGGTTTATACATTGCCAGACAGTTGCTAGACATGAAAGAAGGTGTTCTATATTTCATAGTAGTTGTTCCCTGAAGAAGGACATGTGTCCAAAAATTAGGAACTCTGTATTAATTTTTTTCGATGTACAGAATCTGATAGTATCTGTTATTTTGAAATTAAAGAATATTGGGATATAACATTCAAATGAGATTTAATGACCTTGAACCCAGGTCAATAAAACAATCCAGGTCAAAGTCATCGCTAGGTTTTCTAGATCGTCAGACAACTGCTGAACATGTTAGCTTAGACATGCATCAAGTTTCCGAACCAGAATAAGGCAAAATGACTCCTGAGTTATTCTAAGCTACATTATGATAACAGCTAGACCACCAGGCGGGTGCCAGTGACAGCTTGATTCCAACAAACTGTGAAGATAAACCCCTTGTATCTGTGCAGTTCCGATAACCCTGTGGACCTAATATCCTTATTTATGGGCCTTGGCGTATGATACGACAATGATAAGTCTGGCTCGTGGACAAATAAAAAAAAACCTGTCGTGAGAGTAATATATCTGTGTTAATGACGTCACTGCGTGAAACTACACGCCGTAGAGTTAACTATGATACTGTATAGTGCTGTGATGTAAAAAGTCGTTATGAAAGCTTAGGGAATGTTTAGACCTTGATTCATTACCATCTCATGCAGACAACCAGTGAGCGATATCCATTTGGTCGAATCTTGGAAGTCTCCCAACGTGTACTTGGGATAGTGGTAAGGTTAGGATTCGGGAAGAGAAAGGAACACTGGGAGAAATCATTGGACATTATCTACGGACCTTTTCTCTTTCCTGACCTCATTTCTAAGCCTAATCTACTCTTAACCCTAACCTAACCACGTCTTGGGAAAGGCTTAGGATTACATTAAAGGGACATAAATTATAATATAGTATTATTATTTAGAGGTGAGGCGATGCGGCAAAGATAGGAGAAGGGGTAGAGCTGTGGAAATGGTTGCATCTTTTCTCTCTTCCTCCTCTATTTTCCTCATTCATTGTCGACTTGCTTTTTAACCATCATTTTTGTTATGGAATCAAAAAGGTTATGTTAAAGTGGTCGTGTATTGGGAGATTAAAATAAAAAAGGAAGAAAGAAAGAAAGAGAGAGAGAGAGAGAGAGAGAGAGAGAGAGAGAGAGAGAGATCAGACAGAGAGAAGAGAAGAGAAGAGGAGAGAGAGAGAGAGAGAGAGAGAGAGAGAGAGAGAGAGAGAATGTGGTGATAATGATAGAAATCTGCTTGCATTACTGTGCCTATGTGTCCGTGGTTTTTTTTTTCGCATGTGTTCGCGGTCTTACATCTTATAGAGGTTCATTGAACCTCCTTGACAGATGCAGTCTGACACTTTTGTAACGAGATCCTGACACCTTTATAACGACAAGGAAACATTTTAACCAATTTTGTAATTTTTTTTTCTCTTTAGAACCGTCATTATTAAATTTCACCGTTCCCAACATGTCACTTTAAAAACCGTCATTCTTTTTTTCTTTTTCTAAACTTTGACACGATAACTTCGACATCCCGTCCAATTTAGGCTTGCCATGTCGACTCTTATTCTTGCCAGGACGAGCTAAGAGCACGACGTAAATTATAATCTGGTTTGCCAGGTTGCCTTATCGCGTTAAAGGTCACCCAGCATGAAGGTCAGATTCGTTGTGAGAATTTATGGCATCAAATTAGGCCCTCTGCACTAGAGCATGATGCATTATACTGTATTGTGCACACAAAAAACATCTGGCAATGCGATCTGGTATGTCTGATATTTTAACCGACTCAGGATACACCATGGTAGCTGGTATCCATGTGTTTACTGTGGGTTTAAAATACATTCAATTCCACTTAGTTGCAAACAGCTTATTGCAAATCCAGCTTAATCGAAACTTTTTTTCAGACAAGAGAGCATTTCACTTTTTACATCTGCTACTGTATTTAAAACAACAACAACCACAATGACAATGGCAACAATCACAACAACAACAACAACAACAACAACAACAACAGCAGCAGCAGCAGCAGCAGCAGCAGCAACAACAACATGAACAACAACAACAACAACAACAACAACACCAAAAATCACCGAATAATCGCAGCTCTCATAAATACAAAATATTTTCCATGTTCCTGAGAATCTGTGTTTGCAATTAAGCGGAGTCTAGTGTACAACATGGCTGTGGACATACCAACCAACTGCAAGTTTCTCTCTTTTTATCCAGACAGAGGCAGCCGAGGGATACAGACTTATGTGAGAGACGAACTTGATTTAAATGGCGTGAATGAATACCTTTAGAATACAGGTACATGTATACTCCATGCATAGAGATCTCATCAAACGTGTTGCCTGGCAAGGAAAAGAACTCCGGGGTGTCTGCAAAAATTTCAACCACCGGTTGTGAATCACTCTGCGTTGTCATGCATGCACGGTCATCCAAGCATCGAAAGGCACAACTCCAGCAATGATTACTTCCGCCTTTCCTTTTTCCATTGTCAGATAAATATGATTGGCTGATATGGTTTGTTACATTGACTTTTATCGGCTGATGCATATTTTACGTTCAGAGGTAAGATTTGATGACACAGTCGCACTGATATTTTGCTTAAAACGGAAGTGCATTTCATTGGAGTTGACTGCTTAAAAACAGTTCATAAATAACACGCCAGAACCCACTTTTAAACCGTTTTCGTCGATCGGAACTTGCAAAGATGTAAATGTAACGCATACTATAATGAGTCAGTCAAAGTCTCACGTTCTTTCTTCTTTTTTTTGGGTGGGGGAGGG
>JAWQUT010000324.1:743896-764497 GCA_033807755.1 Ellobium chinense
GAGAGAGAGAGAGAGAGAGAGAGAGAGAGAGGGGGGGGGAGAGAGAGAGACCCCGACCCCAGGCGACTTAAGGAAGCTTTTCAAGTGTTCTGTCAATTTCAAAATCATTATGTAAAGTGTCACACCCCCCCCACCCCCCTCCCTTCATATCCTGTCATAAAACCATAACACGACGGTAAAGATGAAAATAAAAACAACAGGAAACAGGGCCCGATATTGTGAAGGACAGCGGGGGGTTGAGAAAAACTAGGGTTGTCGGAAGAGGATGTGGAGGGCAAACAGAATTTTTAAAAAAAATATGACTGCATAATGAACGTTTACGTCTAGGGGTGAAGTGGGGGGGGGGGGNGGGGCGAAATGTCGGGAGCTGGTTAAAAACTTTGCTTTCACAAAAGCATGACAAGCTAGTTCACCATGCATTTATACGAACATCTGTCACATAATTTCAATGTTAATACAATAAAAGCCCACGACCTGGGACCTCATATATATATATAAGTGACAAATTGACATAATGGATTCCAGTGTTTCGGTCACGCAAATCCACTGTTTTTCTATACATTTAAAACCTATGAACTGGAAAGCCTAACGGACTTAAAACTATCGGCTGGTTCTCTGAGTACGTGAGGTTCTGCAGTGGGTATATACGAGTAACTGGACTTGTTGCTTCCTGTCTCTTCATTGGACACCCATTCTAAGAATGGGACATTAGATAACTGATAAGAGATTGGTCCGCTGTATAGAAACCCCTTGCAATATCACTGTGGTGCAGCAGCAGTATAGAGAACTGGCGTGTACTCCCGTTCAATGAATACATCCATTACGGGTTTACCCGTTGATACGGGCTCGACGGCTTCCGCTGTAAACATCCGAAAATTGATCTCAAACGTGTATTGTGGAGTTTTCTTCCACATGAATACCGAAAATTTACATGCAGATCTAACTAGCAGGACAGTATATGTTACGTTGATGTTAATGGTGTTTACTATGCTGAACACATTCAAGAAAAGAGCAAGAGTTGGGGTGAGGGTCTCTGACTTCGGTGAAGCTCTCAAGCAATGTTTGTTTTCGAGAGAAGCACCAGATCCTGGCTATCCCCTTCCTTCCTTTTCCCCTTCCCGCCACCCCCCTCTCCTTTCCACCCTGATCCACAACGTATTCAGCTTTTATGGCTCTGGTGAAGCGTACGCCACTGCTGTCTTGTGCCCACGAAACTGACATAACAGGCCATTGCTCAACACTTAAAGATTCTCTTTTCCAATTTGGGAACGTGCTTTGATTTACAGATACTCTCAGTCACCCTAACAAATCCAGTTCCGTCCTTTCTCCCTTCCTGCCTCTTAATTTATCCAGGTCCGTAGCAGTCTTCCTCCCGACATTCATAGGGAGGGGAGAAGGAGTCTTTCCAGCCAAAAGATAGTAGATGCGAACAAGCTTGAATTATTCTACAAACGTCTTGGTAATCTTTGGAAGATTGAAGCCGAGGTAGGGTCAATGGGCTCGTCCAAACATTTGCAGGCAGGGGGAAGTTAGGACAGGGGGATGGGGAGTGGATATGTTGGCGAGATGGTTGCGACCCTGATTTCATCAATGCTGTTGGTGTCAGAGGTGGGATGGTCTAATGTCCATGACAAATGAAGAAGTAAGAGGGGTCGTGGAATGTGATGCGCCTACACAAACAAGCAGGAATGTCTTTGTTGACCGGAGATATGGGAAGAAGAAGCTGTAGCAAAATGTGATGAGGAAGTGATGATGACGAAGGTCATGATGATTAGGAGGACAACATTCTTGATAGTGGTGTGGTGGCATGGAGAATTAGCAGTGGGAAGATGAGGATGTGTAAGAAAGGGAGATAGAGTAGTAGTAGTAGTTGTAGCTGTGATAGTGGTGGTGGTGGTGGTGGTGGTAGTGGTGGTAGTAGCAGTAGTAGTAGTAGTTGTAGTAGTAATGTAGTAGTAGTAATCATAATAATAATGATAAAATAATAATAGTAGAAGGAGTAATAGTAGTAGTGGTAGTTCTAGTGGCAGTAGTTGTAGTGGTGGTGGTGATGATGATGATAGCAACAGAACTGGCGGTAAGAGTGGTCGGTGTAGTATGCTGTTGTAATGTAAGGAGGCATTACCCCTCCCGTCCCCATCCCCACCCCGACCTTATTTTTTCATAAATTTGAGAGAGAACAAAAACGTAAAGTACTCCAAACTTTAGAGGGGCAGGAAAATAGGCAAGATCGGAGCGCGTTCAGTGTATTTTTATGGGCGGAAGTGGAGTTTGAAATTTAAGGGGCGAATCGAATGGGTGTGTGTTTGGCGGAGTGGGGGAGGCGGGTTAAGGATTTGTAATTTTTTTTTTTTTTTAGGGATTTTAGGTTTTCTCAAGTAATGCAAACTTTGGAGTGCAAAAACGAAGGGGGAGATCAGCGCACGTTTAACATATTTTCAGTGAGAAAGGGGTGGGGGGAGAGGGGAAAGATAGGAGAGACTTCGAAATTGAAGGGGTGAATCGCGTGATTAGGTGGTCTGGAAAAAACACTGCAGTCAACGTAGAAAAAAATGTTCTGTTGCTGGATGACTCATACCAGGAAGTTTCGCTCATTCAAACGACCTCAAGCACCAAATCTACAAAAGCTTCCTTTGTGATCAAACTAGTTTTACGTTGTTGCAAGACCGGCTTTCACAGCATAACTTAATGATAGTCTGTTCCGCTTAATCGCACCTTCCAAAGCCAGGGAGAATAGTTGCAGTTGGTAGGAGTTGTGATTATTCACTGATCATTTTTATTCAGTACATGTATCATGTTTCCTGATATACATTGCTGTGTTGCCAATGTCGCAATTAAGCGGCTTGCGATTAAGCGGAGCTGACTATATTATCAAACTTGCTTCACGTTGCTGCAAGACCAGCTGAACAACTTAATTATATCTAGATCCAGTCGGCAAATGTGTGATGCGAAAAAGCAAAACACAACAAACAGCTCACCATGTTTTCAAACGCCCAAAGCCACAAACTCTTTGATCTCTGTCATGCTGTCACTCCCACGGCCCAAAATTTTGCCATGGAGGAAAAGAGCAAACGAACGTTCATGTGGACGAACAGGCAGACAGCAAAACGTGCTCGACGTTTTCGTCCCATGTTGGCGTAAAAAGCCGTATTCCACATTTCTCAGGTTTGAAGACTATCACATACCGTTTTGTTGGCATGAAAAGACCAAATATTGTACCTTATAAATTATTTAGGATTCTACAGTTTTAAGGTCATTCGATCATGAATGCACATACTGTCACCAGAAGTAAGCATAGCTTAAAATTCTGAGGACACCAAATGATATAAGACAACTCAGCAACACGTCGAATATTTTTTTATATAAATTCATTTTATATCTTTCCAACGTTCTGTAATAATTCTAGTTGGAACCAAACTTAATTTCAATGGTACTAAATGACAAAAGACACATTAGAACTTCAAAAACTCGAATGTCAATGAGATAACTCAGAAATTTGGATTCTTGAGATGTTGAAGTTCTTGAGTAAGCGAAAATTTCAAAAACGTATTGTTCTAGTTCGTGAGATTTCATTGTATGTACATTTGATCTAACACGTGGAATACGACCATATACGTCAACAGACACAGTTTGCTCAACAAATTAGGCATGCGGTGCACGCGCATCATGACCCTGTTAAAATTCGCCTGGAGAATGTTGCGGATTTCCGGGGTCGTGTGAAGAACCAACACAAGAGTTTCTAGGATAAACAGTTATCGTGGAGGAAAGGCTACATGAGGCATGTAGAGTAGATATGGGGCGCTAACGATTTCACCTTTTTTTTTTTCCAGTATCGCAACACATTCTGGGCTACGTTTTTTTGCTCCTGCGCGTTGGCCGCGAAGGGAAATGAACGAAATTTCTAGACGCTAGTTAAGAAAAATTTGGAATCTTTGCTGTAAATCGGAAGAAGATGCTTGGTAAAATGACGGGCATGAACTTTAGTTTCGAATTTTGTAGGTGGAACGTTTTATTAACGTCTTTATGTCGGAGGAGGGTATGGTAAGAATCATCAGTGATGTATGTGCTTATTAATGAGGCAGAGAGAGATATGCACATAGCAAACACCACTCGCAAGTCAGCGCACTCTTTCCTAGCTCTTCCGCATCAGTCTCCGCCATCTTGACTTGCTTAGAGACTGAAACTTCCGGTGCTTGGAATCTCAGAGGGACGACCGCCCACAGAATAAATGGGACCGCCTCTTCCGTGCATCTGCCGGGATCAAACATTCGTAGTCCGGTAAAAAGGTGGATTCACTATTCATTAGCGACTGACTGCTACATAAAAGAAGAGAACACGTGGCCGGGTCAGATTAACCCTCTAAGTCCCAAGAGTAGTAATGTTACTACAGTGACACAGCCGGTTTTTTTTAGGTGTTTTGAGTAAATGGTTTAGATCTTTCCGACATAATTTTTATGCTGTCTGTATAGGCTATTTATTGTTATGTAGTAATATATGTGCCATTGTACTTTGGTTCTTCCAGGAGTCATGTCTACATATCACTTGTTCTGGAAACACCTAGCTCATATGCCACATAAGGCACAGTGGGTCTTTGAGGGTTAACATGGTGCTAGGCCGTGGGGCAAGAAATGTCTCGCTGCCTCTCTACGACGGATGCGGATAAATCACATGGGGCCCTTAGGTCAGTGAGACATGTAAGGCCCAAAGAGTCCTTGAGAGGCGGAGGCCGTGGGCAAAATGTCTCATCCACCCCATAATTAACCCGGTTTTGATATAGAGTTGTTGAAAAGCTTTCAGTAACCATGCAAGAATTGTAATCGAGTACATCTGCTGCGTTTGCTCCCGACTAACACAGGGAGCTCGATATTAAACCACAGAACGATTATGTCCCACAATCCCCTCGATGCCCAAAAGTTCCTTCCATGGGTCTCGGGAGCTCTGGGTAAAAAATAAGTCATTAAGTTCTTTCGGTTTTTTTAGGGAAACCAGTCCTAGTTTTTCACGCTGCCAACGTCTGCCATTGTTGGGCGGGGCTCCATTAAAGGGGAATAATCACACTCGCGACCTTTCCAACAATGGCTGAGGCACAAAGAGCCAAAAACACATTCCGAAAAGTATCATTAGCGAGCAGAAACGGCAGCACTTCAGGGTTTCATTACTCGGGATACCCCTAGCTTTATTCATTCCCCACTATTGAGATATGGTGGGTTTTTTTTTTTGGTGGTAAATTAGGTCACGCACTGTAAATAATCATTACAAGCCAAACCAGCACTAAAAATACCAAAATGGGTNNNNGGGGGGGGAGGGAATGTACCCAGCATGTATGAATAGTTGTAGTAGATGCAGCGGGAAGAGCACTAACTGTGATGGCGTTGGTGATGCAGTGGTTGTTGCAACAGTAGTAGAGAAGGAAAGTAGTCATCTGGTAATAGTAGTAATAGTAGGCCTGGTGGTAGCAATAGCAACAGCATTAGTATTAAAAGAATTGTACTGATAATAACAGAGGTAGTATCAATTGAGCATTAACGGTGGCATCTCCTTGCGTCGTAAGAATTACATTAACTGTGCATTTTAAATGCCACTAGGGGTGCATTCAGTACGATGCACTACTGCAATTCTTTTAATGGTAAGCGATCCCATCGTTAATGCGCAAGCTCTCAATCAGCGGATGTAGTATTAGTGGTGGGGGTTATAGTAATAACTGTGCTGTGTTGGGAAAAGCAGGTGCAGCCAGAACAGAGAAGATGTGGTACAGTATCCTCCATATCTGCAGACAGAACAGGAGGAGAGGAGGAAAGGAAAACGATACAGATGAAAAACAAAAGTAGAAAATAAAACATTAAAAAATTTCATTGGAGAATTCCTGTGTCTAAGTTGGGATCTCTTACGGAACGTTAGGCATGCGCATAACTGCATGGCATTTCCTGGTGGTACGATCATATTGCATGTTACAAAACTAGAATCATATGTGAATTTCACGTCTAGTTCGTGAAGTGCAAAATGATCTCAACACCAGGCTATGCCATATAGGCAAGCATGCCTTTCTCTGTCCTTGCGGTCCGTACGTGCAAATATATATAAGTCCTCTAATATTCCCATCTCATCTTTCGTGCTGTAGAGGACACGAAAGACGAAGAAAACTGGAAATGGCAACAAAGACGACTCCAGCTGTAAGTTATACATTGTATTTGCATTTGTATATAGCTATTATGACATCCTTGAGTATGACAGGCAAGTCATTTCCATGACAACCCTGGGTCTGGACTATATCTCGGCATGATGGCCTTAGGAGAAGGTTACAGCATCTGTGATGAACTTCCATGTAATAATGGTAATAACACTTCCTGTTCTCGGCAGCTTTGCTTGAATACAAATATCCATGCAGACTTAACGAACTGGCTATCTCAAAATCAAAAGTAAGAAGAGGCACATACATACAAGATGACACACCGGAACTATGTAACAGTATACCGGGCTGTTTATTACTAGTATTATTATGTTTATTATCATTTTTATCATTATTGTTTTCCTCTAAGGTGGATAGGAAGGTAGAATGAGAGACATCGGTAGACTCAGTTTTTAGCAACTCTTACGTCCTGGTTACGTCAACGGCAGGAAAACCTGTCGCGTGTCGTATTACATGTATAGAGTATTCATAATTGCCCTATTTCCATTCTACTCCTTTGATTCTGGTTTTCTGAATGCTTGTTTGACAACTAATGCAACAGCAGCAGGGGGAGGAAAAGAAGAAGAAAGAAGGGAGAGGAGGAGAAGGAAGAGGAGGAGGAGGAAGAGGAGGATGGGGAGAAGAAGAAGAAGAGGAAGAAGAGGAGGAAGAGGAGGATGGGGAGAAGAAGAAGAAGAGGAAGAAGAGGAGGATGGGGAGAAGAAGAAGAAGAGGAAGAAGAGGAGGAAGAGGAGGATGGGGAGAAGAAGAAGAAGAGGAAGAAGAGGAGGAGAGGATGGGAGAAGAAGAAGAAAAGGTGGAAGAGGAGGAGGAGAAAGAGGAGGAATGGAAGGAAGATGATGAGGAGGAGGAGAAAGGGGAAGAAGAAGAGGAGGATGAGGAGAAGAACAAGAGGAAGAAAAGAAGGAGGAAGAGGAAGGGAAGGAAGATGAGGAGGAGGAGAAGGAGAAGGGGAGAGAAAAGTAACAGCTATCTGAAAGTACTCCTGCTCATTATCCAAGTTAAATGTTTGCTGTAGGCTTTTCTCAACTCTGTCAGGGGAAACCAGTTCCTTTCCCTTCGCTCTTCTCACTCACCCCCTCCCAATTCTATCATCCTTTTGATCTAAACATTCTCCCACCCCACCCTTTATCGTTGTCGCTAAAAATAATAAAAATAAAAGTCTCAAATCGTGACAACCTCACTAAAACAACAGCGAAAATAACAACAACAACTAGCTGTCTTTGCTATGACATGAACTTTCAGACCAGCAGCTGCTCAAAGACACGGCCGAATCTGCACTGTGGGGGTCCAGGGGAAATAGGCCACTCCACATTCGTGAAACATACCGAATCGCTACCCTAAAATTTCTGAAAACATTGCACAGCTGTCTCTCAAACGTAATGGATGCAAACCAGAAACTGTAACAACACCAGTCTGACCGTGAGAAGTTCAAGTGTCAAGCTGAAACCAAAACCGTAAACTAGGTCTACCCTTTAACCCTAAGTACCCCATACCACTTCTAAATAAATCACGTCCAAGTGTCATTCAAAAGAATGAGGTCAAAACAATATAACTAGTCTCAAACGCAGTGTGAGTACTTCACACTAAGAGGAAAGAAATAGCATTTCTTACTGTGTCTTGTGACGGCGCAGCACCGCATGACACTTTTCGTGGAATGGCCCCTGGTGTTGTCGGTCTTATTTTCTTGATTCTGCTTGACCTTTCCAGGCCAGATATTAAGCTCATCTTTCCTGACACTTGCAATCCTTAGGTGGCTCGGACCTCCCTTGGTGGTTAGAAATGTTACCAGGCCGGCTTGATACACCGTGGCACTTAAGATATTTTTGTATCTCATGCTAGAGATTGTTATAGATGATGTTTTTTTTTCCTGTTCTTATTGCCCACTTTATTATGGGAGTCATAGACTGGTGGTTAATTTCTGCGTAATTTTTTTTAATGCGCTGGTCGGGCCAGCTATAGCAAGCAGACGGGAATCAGTTGATGCAAAAAACAGGACATTTTGTTTTCTCTCCTTGTTTGAATTTTGCAAAATAATGATTTTTTTCCAAAGGTCAAAAGACGGGCGTGTCGATAGTCGAAGTGTCAAGAGGAGCTGGGCAGGACTGAGATCATATGAAGGTAGTTCAGGCTTTGCAGAGATTCAGCACCATAGACATCTATATCTCCCCGTATTTCATTTAATACCTGATAGATTTCTTACCTTCCATCTTCCATCCTCCAGCTACTGCAGTATTTCTCCTCACAAAACTCCGTCCTTATTAGCTCACTTTTCCCAGGAAAGGAAGAAAAAGTGGCCGCCACCATAAAATGTAAACTAAAGGATCTAAACCTACCTCCTCACGTAAATGAGGTATCTTGCGACCTCCCAAAAAAGTCACAATTTTACTGTATACTAAAATCGGGCTCATGACAGAAACTCCATTTTTTAAATTTTGTTCTGTTTACATTTCCCCGAAAAGACATTTTTCAATGACAGAATAATCCCAGCCTGTAGGCTTCCTAGCTTTTGAGATCTTTACTTAATACCTATGTGTAAATGGATGTAAATTCATTACAGTCTATTCGTCTCCTCCAAACTTTAATGTGGGTCAAGACGTTGCCAGGTAAGCGTATGTATGCACTGGCTACGATCCACGACATGTTTTAACAATGGCCCCAGGCGGGAACATGTCCTTAATCTGACTATCGGTCATATCGAATGTGCGTATGAATTGGAAATTACATCCGCAGATGATGTTTCATATAATAAATATGTTTTATATTTCTCTGCAAGATATAGAGATTAGTCTCAGCGAAGTAGTTCTGAATGCTTTTGTAAACGAATTTATATATTGTGATAATAAACATTTCGCACATAAGGGTGTCTTCCTCTGAAGATCTTCTGTTGTCTCTCTCTCCAGGTAAGAGGCCCATCTATCATGGTCTTCATGCAACAATGTTGTAAATAGACTAACAGTTTTAGCCTAAACGTGTCTTCTTCATGTTTTAAGCCAAGGTTTTTCAGTGTATCATGTAATATAATATACGCCGTGCAGGTTTGGTGGCTCCACGCAGAAACATCCATAGGCGTGGCCAAATGGGGCAAAGCATGGCCTCTTCTGACACCCCCTTCACCTTCTCCCATGCTCCTCTTTCTCCAACAAAAACCCCAGAAAATGCCTACGACCATGCTAAGACGACAAAGATCTGTGAAAAGGCGATAGAGAGAGAGAAAGAGGAAGAGAGAAAAAAAGAGAATAAATGAACAGAAGCCGTCGATGAAGTAAAGAAGACCGGTCAGTAGCCTCTGCACTCCCTTCCCATCCCGCCTCATTCCCTCCGAGGAAAATCCTACAGCTATACACGGAGACATCTCTATGACCTCATAAAATCAGTAAATTATTACATACGTTCATTGCCCAGGAATATGAGGGCTCAAGTCATCACATACCGCCCTTTTGCACTGACAATGCGATCAAGTCCCCAACACATTGAGACGGGCAAATCCTAACAGTCGCGTGTCATGCATAAACAGACTAACTAGGATATAACGAGTTTTGCAGCCATCTGATACGTCATTTATACGAGGTCATATCAGTAAGAATGTCTTCAGGGACTGTCTCTCCTGTCTTGTACACACAGACTAAGACACTAGACACTATCTCTGTGGAGACAGACTTAATTTGACTATCTCCAGGCGAATCTGTTACGAGCAGATTTACAGTTCCCTCAGGGTAATTATAGTCCGTCATGGCGCTATTAATAATGTTTTACTATCAGCTATCAGCTCGCTGGTGACCTATATAGTATGCCTATAGCACTTTCACTATTGTTACTTCGTCCTTGTTGGCTTATTGCATAACATCGTAACCTAGAGAAAAGAAGTTTGGAGACTTACGGGGTTGCATCTAACATGACAAAACATAAAATGTCCTGTATAAAATGCCCAGGACCCTTACGCTTTTAGCTCTAGCATGAATTCCGATAATGTCATCAGAAACAAATTAAGGTTTGGAAGATAATGATTCCAATATTTGCATTTCGTTTTGACCTACTTTGTGTCATGCGACTATATTTATATTTTTTACCGTGAATGATTATTGTATTCAACGTGCACACACAGGACTGAATGACTGAAGTCAATCCACCTTTCGGAACCAGCCAGCCAGGACAAAGAATGCCGTATTTGCCATTGTCTGTCAGTGAGGCTTGGAAGTTGAATGTGTGAGTAATGCTCCTAGTTACTGGAAGACAAACGTTGTTATGAAAAATCAGGGCTACGAAGTAAATTGAAAAATATGCTTGGCTGGCCTACTTTAGCCAAGTGAAAAGTATTTTTTAGGTCTTCGGAATGGCCAGTTCAGCAAAAAATGAGGAAGAATTCTCACTGAGTGGCCAAGGAAGATTCAAGTCTGTCGCAGAAACGAACAGTATGACCTCATGAATAAAAACAATACAAAGTTTATGGATTTCTCAATGACTCAACACAAATACAGCAATCAGAAGGAACGGAAATGTCAGCCAAGTAATCTCCACCAGATATATCTGATATAACTGACAGCAACTTAAACGATCTGCGAAAGGACACTACGCTGCACAGCGTACATCCCTTATGCCGAATTCCACGGGTGCATGGAAAAAGTTCCGTTAAGAGGAAAGAATTGTTCCGAATGTTGCACAGGAAATCCTCTGCTTCTGAAGAAAACGCTTTAAAAAAGCGAAAACAAACAGTAAGCGGATTGCCATTAAGAGCAATAACTGTATTGTCTTCGGCGTGTCTGCTTACTAAGCGAGACAGTATGGAAAAATGCTCTTTAAACACTTAAGGAAGGGAAACAAGCTCTTCTAGAGGGATATCAAATCTCGTCTAATATGTACAGTCTATTTGGAGAAGACCATTTTTTCCAAGCATTTTGTTCCAGGCTTTGAAACTAAGCTTTGGAAATGGTAAACAAACGTAAGAGATTTGGTCTTATTGATTTTGGCACTGGAAGAGAAGGAGAATTTTTGTTTGGACTATAGCACAGCTTAGTCACTAAGTGGATCACCCATGGATATAAACGAAGTGTTTTCAGAAAGAGGCCATTTGGAAAGATGTTTTTAAAACTGACAGTCATTGTGTTGTCTAGCCCTTTAAAAGTGCATAACGGGTAAGGAAAAGGGTCACTCCGGTCAATGAAGGAAAGGAAAATTCTCCAGGGTCATTTTAAAAACATTACTCTACGACTCTTTTGTAAAACGCCATCCTGATAGATATGGCGTCTCTCAACCTCAACGCTTCTACTCTCAAAACAAAGCCTTATTACAGGGACTTCCCCTAAAACACGTCATTACTCATTTGCATTCATCAATTACGGCTACACAAAATTACCATATACTTTAGACTTGTGTGTTTGAGTCAACTGATAATTCAGCAACTTTTTGACATAAACATATGCTCATAACAACCTGCCTGCCGCACGTGCTGTTACGTGCTTTCACATTTCAAGAACTACAGATCTCACTTAACTTAACAGAGTTAACCAGCGTAGTATGTATATGATACAAATTAAACAGAGACGGGTTTGTTAAAAACATAGTTTTATTCACTTCCGGTTGTTTTGTGGTTTTTTTGTGGAAATCATAATCCATGATAGAAAGTGTGATCTTGATCCAAGTTTTGAACTTTTTTATTACAAAATGTTTGCTCTTGGGTATATTTTGCGATTCAAATAGACGGAGATTTCGCATGCTATATTTTAGAATGGCTTCCTACATTTCCAACTGAAATGATTCTCCCATAAATCGACATCTTAACTACGTTTCTCAACCAGCTTTCATTTTTATTTTTTGAAAGCGTGTGATTTCGAGCTGAACGCAACTACACCGAACGATCTAGTGTAGCTTTACAGAGACACTCGTGTCGAAAGACACCATCACATCCCTACGTATGTACACAATGGTCATACCAAAAAGAAATTCTTTAAAGCAAGCGACGCGTAATCTAAGTTTGAAACCTCATACGCCATGCAATTTGAGCTTGCACTTAACAAGTTTGACATACTAGTACTTATTCATACACCTACTGATCTCCTACGGACAAAGTCGCAAAGTTCAGCCAGTTTGCCTTTGAGGTATTGAATGACAATACTTATCAGGTCGCACTCGCAAGTGGCTTCGGTTGGTTTGCCCAACTTATATACACACGAGAAGATACCGCGTTACCAATGTAGATCTACACAGAATCCTTCTGGACTTGGGCAAATTTGTTCCCGTGGTCTCCGATGACAAAAAAACGTTCAGGTCTGTGTTGAATGCATACACTTTTTGTACTGAGAGAAGATTTACTCAGTTGAACCAACTCCCTTAAGACACTTCTCATTTTCTGAAGTTAATTGGATCTTCAAGTACATACTTTTCCCGGACAAAGAGACTGGCACGTATAATTTTGGGACATAGCGGCGGTCAAGATTTTTATCGAATGTTTCGGAGATGGTAGTAAGTGTGTATCAACCAATACAAAGGACAGGAGACTTAAAGGTATACTTACTGACATCGCCAAAGCCCGGGAGACGCATTAAGATATTAACCAGTTTGTGGCTGGCTTTCAAGGAAGGGACTCTTTTCTTAATCCCAACTCCTGGCCTTTTGAATGAGTCCGAAAATTATCGTGGGAATTTCGATCTAGGTTTTTCTTTCTTTCTTTCTTTCTTTCTTTCTTTCTTTCTTTCTTTCTTTCTTTCTTTCTAGCCTCTTAATCTTAACTACTTTAACGCTGATCACTGGGCCTATTTTGATCATGTGTATGTGTGACTTTCTAGCCCAACCGGCCTATAGCTGCCATGGAGTCTTTGGAATCGGCTAAACCATGGATTACACATCTAGTGAACCAAGGAATTTTACACTCCCCATGAAGATTAAATTTTCCCTGCCCAATGCGAACTCGATGTATTTCATTCAAATGTACATCAAAATGATTAATTTGTTTATCGAACAACGTAACCGTCCTAAAATGAACTGAGAGCGTGCGCATTAACAATGAAATCTCTTACCATCGTAAGAATTACATAAGGGCATCGATGCCGACTGCATCCTTAGCAGCGTATAACATGCAGAGTTCATGTAATTATTACAATGGTAAAAGATCCCACTGTTAATGCGCAAGTTCTTAACAATCAAAACCGATACGACAGCATCGCTCCCTCATTGCTGACCATCCACGGTAAAATTGATAAGATAAATAGATAAGACAGATAAGATAAATAGTTTCAAAAATATACTTGGATATTATGTTATCAATAATGTAAAAATGTGTTTTCTAAATGCAGATTTTTAAATTATCAGCTTAGTAACATATTAATTCATAATCGATCATGGGAAAGGCTTAAGTTGAACAAGTACAAACAAGACTTAAATTAAACTAGTGAGATTATTTTCAGAAACCGTCAGCCATTTATTATTTTTATACCGTTTCAAGGAAATCATGAAATGCAATCGCGGGCGCCGCTATGTTGTCTGTGAAATGTCAGAAAAAGTGCTTTTGAAAAGACTACCACCCACACTTATGACTATATGACATTCTTGTGATTTCTCGTCTATATCTGGATGTTGACTCAAGAACAATTTGTCTTTTGATGTACACGATTATGGCAGATGCAACCCAACGTCGTTTCACTCAGGTATTTGAGATTGCTGCCAAATATAGACTAGCTCAGCTGGCGACGTCTGTGGTGGTAACTGATGTCAAACGTAAAGATATCATTTTAGAATTCTGTCATAGAGTCAAGCTTTTTTGTAACGGCATCCTCTGATATAACGGTTAACACGCCATATAACTGGGCGTTGTTCATGCGACGGGTGTCGTTTCTAAGAGAGTAAACATAAAAAAAAAAAAAAAAGTTATCCAGTATGTAGCACTGTGTGACTGCGTGTCTACACTTTACTAGGTGACCAGAATGACTCGAGAGATTTAAGAGGATTTATGTTAAAAGAATGACATATCTGTAGTGATGAGGGATTTTTAGGATCCATGTATCGATGCTCGCAAGTTTGTGGGCAGGGTGACAGGTGATATCAGTTTCGATATTTTGATAGTTTTACTGATTACCTACTTCTGCTGGATATGGATACAGTTTTCGTTTTTTTGCCATCTTTATCGTTCAACGCCCTTCTTTTGTCTCTCCTTCCTTCATTATCATCTTCCTCTCTCTCTCTCTCTCTCTCTCTCTCTCTCTTTCTCTCTCTTTCTCTCTCTTTCTCTCTCTCTCCGCGAGTGAGTTTGCCTTGGCTGAAAATAACGTGAAGCTCAAATATATCTGAGAGCTTGAACATTAACAATGGAATCTCTTACCATCTTATGAATTACAGTTAATCTGTATGTTAAATGCTACCAAAGGTGCATTCAGCACCGATGCACTAATGTTATCCTCGCGATGGTAAGAGATTCCATCGTTAGTGCGCAAGCTCTCATTTTATGTGTTTTCTCTCAAACGCCTCTGCTTTCGCTTCTTGTCTAAGCTACTCGAGAGTATCAGGTACTTGGGATCTGGAATTTCTATGCCTCTGCCCATTGCTACCAACCTGTAGTGACAACCCTCAGTAAATACCGATGATGCAAGGTTGCCTGTAAATAGACTTTAGTTTACCCTCGGATTAACGTCACTGACTTGGGGCGTGTGCCTGGAAGGCTTTTGTCGCCAGGAACAGCAATTTGTTTATTCTTCTCTGGCACGAATGCCGATGGTTATCACTGGAACCTTACAGGTCTGTGGCGTTTAACGAGAAGTAATATGGAGGGGAGCTGGAAGCCTTAGGGCATGAGGACTTTGGGGGTCCAGAGGTTTGGGGGGCTTCGGCAACTGGGGGCCGAGACACAGGGAATTGGGGGGCTGGGAGCCTGTTGGAGTTGAGGGTTGGGAGTCTCAGGTCTGCGGGTTACATGGTTTCTACCTTCTGATACTAGACTTTATACAGAGACTGTGTTTCAAACTCCTGAGTGGAGATGCCACATCAGCTCTCCCACTCACCCACCCATTGACCCTATTTACCCGCACCCACATATACACATTCAAACACACAGGATACTTTGATGTATCATCAATTAATAATAACATCAAGAACAACAACAATAATAATAATAACAGCAGCAGCAGCAACAACAACAATAACAAGAAGAAGAAGAAGAAGAAGAAGAAGAAGAAGATTTTCACTAATGTGCTCACTCATGCCCTCCTATACTCTTGCCTTTCGCTACGCCACTGTAAACTAGGATTCTTGATGCTGTTTGTAGAATACAAAATTACTCTAGATTTTGGTAGCAAGCAGCAGCAACTCGTTGTGTTTAATCAGCGGCGTATGTAGAAAGCAAGCAACAAAGAATCGTAACTCACTGTATTTAGTGACAAGGAATACGGCAGTATACGCCACGACCCTCAGTTACCACAGTATCAGTGAAATGTCAGACAGAAATAATTGTAGACTATTAGAACCCACGCGCCGACATGCTGAGTCAAGGGGCGTAACTAATACTAGTCCCGGAAGTTCGTCATCTTGCAGAATCGGGATTTTCCAGGACAAAGACGACCGACGCCGGTTGAAAACAGTCAAGGGATTAATGTTCGTTATCTGAAGATTTAGTCTTAATCTTGACGGTAAACTTCTCTGGAGACGAACAGCAGGAATGGATAACGAACGACAGATTCCTAACCACCATTTATAATACTGCCAATCGTCTTGTTGACAAGACTCACTGTGGATCGCACTGTTTAAACTGTCTCATTAGCAAGCATCAAACCTACTCAGCGGATCCCTATGGTCACCTGTCTAAGGTATATCACCATAATGAACGCACCATTTTGCACGTTGGCGTGTAATTTTTCATACATGTAAAATCTACCTACAGAGAGCTGCAGCAGATTTGCACACCAAAGTACGTTTAATACAAAAATGATCCAAATCGGTGATTTCAGGTCAGTTAATTTTCATCAAGCCTTGGTTGGCAATTCCTGCAGGGAATCAGTCTATAAGCAGAAAGAGCAGACAACTCACTGAAACATGTTAGGGAAATAATAATTTTCCAGAGTAATTCTTCAATGCACTTAGTCAATACAGAGCAAAGAGCAGGTAACTCCAGCATACTCACCAAAAGTTAGACACATACCAAAGAACTAATATAATTCATTCCAAACATCGCTACATTTTTTATTTTTTGACACTGGCTTTTGGATAGTAGAGAGGTTAATGCTCAATTGTTTACTACACCAGCTCTGGTGATCGTGAATCATTCACACAAACACCTGAACGCCGTTGTTTTTACCAGTATGGCGATCATGGCTGCACCCTGCTGTTAAGATCAACACGATGTCACGGTATAAAAAATTTAATTGTTCTCTACTTTACGAGTCCTAGGTGCGATGTTATGGAAAACGTTCATTGTTTTACCCTGAAAGACTTGCATACCATTCGGTTCAACGTTTTGTGAATGGCTCCATCAAAACCAGGTCAAAGGCGATAAAAAAAAAACACAACGAATAATTTTGTCCTAATTTCTTTAGGGCTTATACAATGTCCTTTGGCTAGGGGGACCAGAGGGCTGCATCGCTGGCGATCAGCAATATTTTTGTTATGTATTTCAGTTGTAATGTTATGTATTTACATATATGATATCTTTTGTTCTATGTGGCTGTATTATGAATGAGATGTACAACATTGTAAATCAATTTCCCTACGGAGTAAATAAAATTAGTATTTCATTTTCATTTTTCTTTCGTTGAAGACTGCTGTTCATAATAACACATTGGCTAAACCACTAGAGCCAGGTGGCCGTCTTGAACAGGGCATTTTTTATACAGTGAGTCATGCAGATGATCCCTGTCACACAAATGATCATCGAGTCCCGGCTATACAATGGTCTATACACAACAATGGTGTTGCACTATAGAACATATTTGTAAAGTTTCATTATTAAATCTAAAAACTTGACATTCCACGAAGCCATAAAATGTTCAGTTTTTTACCACTTTGTCACACATACCGGAGTTTATGGCATGCCATTATAAATCATTTCAAATTCATTTTGAGTTCAATATGCGGGTGGGTAGTACATCGATCTACAACAGCGTACCGGCGTTAGTTATATTGGAAACCACCAGGCGTGTTGACATACTGTATTATTAGATCGTTTCCCACAAATGAGGCCATACAGATATTGAAGTAAGTTTATTCAGAATGTCAGACGGGCACTGAAGACGATATCGGAATTTAAGTATGAACTTTAAGTTTAAGTCACGAGCATAGATCACGAACAATCACAATCGAATAAGATCACGAACATTTTCTGAGGACTTTGCTCAATCTATGCTAATAAAAAGATTTGTGTGTGATCCCTGTTTCTCTCCAAATCTCGTACTAGTAGAATATCCCGTTATATGTCGATAAGAGATAGTTTGGTACAGAGGCCAGCCATTGGACACCCTTGTTTTAAAGGAAACTAATATAAGAACTCTCTTACTAAAATATAGTCAGCTCCGCGGATCGCAACTCCCCGGGAGGATGCAAAAAACAGCGATTAAGACAAATTGTTTTTATCCAGTGATTTATTGAATTTTACAAGGTACCAGCACTTAATGAAATGCCAGTAGAGTATGTGATCACTTCTTGCTTCCGTAATACAGTGGAGAGTTTTTGATGCGGGTTAGTGTACTATAGAAGTTCAGTATGAAGTATGCCTTGTTGCATGGAAAAAAGTATATTTCTTATGAGGTATAGTTAATAACAATGTTCACATTAATAATTGAAAAGATAGAATAATATCATGAATCCATGCAAGTGAAATTTAAACTTCATAACAAGCTATACTTATTAAATGAGTACTTAATATCGAGGTTCCACTGTATTTATACAAGTACTGGAGCCTTATCCTTGAAGAAATCCTTTGTTCGTTCCATGACCACACGCCTACCCTCCCCCAACATATTTACTGGGTGCAGAGTGAAACATGGTACACAAAGCCTTCATCACCTCCTTGGCACGAGACCCGCTGACTCCCAGACGTAGCAAAAACACAAAGCTTTCTTCCCTTCTCGCCTTTCTCCCAACCAAACCATCCACACCACAAGTCTCTCTCTCTGACTCCAAAGAAAAGAAACCGTAGTCAAAGAACAATAATGTCGAAGGTTTTCCGGTCTACCCTTTCACTTGCCCTTCCGAACAAAATTGGCAGAGTAAGTAAAGATGTGTTTTGGACGGTGCTGATTTGAGTAATTTTACCACTGCGCTCAGCGTGAGTAGTTCTATCTGAAAGTTGACTAGTCTAAATCGATACTCTCGATCCTGACAATGAACTTCATTTCGTGTAAGTTTCCAGGAACTGTTGTGACACTTTCAGAATGCTTTGAAAACAACATTAAACAAAGAGAAATACTTGTATGGTTTCATAAACAAACAAAACAAAACAAAACAAACATCATATTCCAAACCAAACTAATCTCAACATTATGAAAGGCATTGCAATATCAAAGCCATAATGATATATTAATAAAGGTGACCTCGGTAGTTAATTTAACCCATTCGCATGGAGTCGTTCTGATGTCACAGTATCGACTATCGACGACATATCGGAGTACTCACACTGGTGAATATTTGAAAATATCAGATGATGCACAGCTCAACATTCTAATCCAGTTGGCAGTTCAGTATATATATATATATATATATATATATATATATATATATATATATATANTATAAGCAAGCTATGCTTATGTGCTTAAGCCAGTAGACGCCTTCCTCTAACAAAAGGTTAAACCATCCAAAGAAATAGAAACACCCTCCACAAAAAAAAAGCAAAAAAGGGTGCCACTTATGCAATCTATTTTTAAATCTGACGGAACTTGCCAGTCAGGATATCACAGTTGAAACTTCACCACCTTCGAATTATGACCTAATTTTCATGTCGTACCGTCGTGACCTCCATCTGACATCACGCTGACATTTGACCTCGCTATACCCTTATTTTTAGACCTGATGCTGTGACGAGTTTACTTCGCTACACAGATTTGTTAAAGACACGGTCAGCCTTACAAAGTTGTCATGCCCTTGGAGAAGTTCTTTCCTTTTTTCAACTCCTCTGCTTCTTTTACCCCCCACCCCACCCCCTCAAGCCATAGAGTTTGCCGTCCTTATTTATTTCCTCAGTGCTATAATTATATCCTAGCAGTTCGCTTTGCGCTCGGTATCACCATTTGGTATCGTAATGTGACTTATACGGGCGTTTACATGACTGTTGCCTGTTTGCCTTTCTCTGGTTGGTCTGTTATTTCTTCTTTGTTTTCATCTTCTCGTATTTTTTTTCTCTCCCTCTCTTTTTCTCCCTCTCAGCATTTATCTGCCATTGTCTTTCCATGTTTTTGTCAGTCAGTCAGTCAGTCAGTCAGTCAGTCAGCCAGCCAGCCAGCCAGCCAGCCAGCCAGCCAGCCAGCCAGCCAGTCAGTTGTCATACATTTCGACATTCATTTTGAATACATTTTGCTTTTCACTGACTAATTTATCAGCCGGTCTGTCTGCCAACCTTCCGTTAGCTCGAAGTAACAACAGTTAACTTGCACTATAAATCTTCAGGCTCAAGTAAATATTTAAAGACCTGATTATTTCAATCTCGTTTAATGACACCCATTCAATTAAGCGACAGAATGTTTCCTTCTGGCAACCATTTACCTTTCCTTTGTTTATTTGGCATTTGTCTTATCCAGTCTATCAATCTAAGAACATCGCACACCTGCAGAACGGGAGATAATCCATTCGCCGACATTGCGTCACATACAAGAGATACCTGTTCCAAATAGTGAAAACCGTTCATCGATTACTCAATTATATTCGATCACTCTAGACCTATGTACGATTCTAATCTTACGATACACGTTTTTTTTAAGAATAAAAGTGACTTTAAAATGTAAACATGACAAGTATTTGACTTCATCACACTCTCATTACCAGGATTAAAACGTATTATTTTAATATTTAATGTGTAAGTTTATTTGTAATTTCATCTCCCTTATCATTCTTATCAGAACCTACGACGACAGAACACTAGCCAAGATACTGAATTACATTTAATGTGTTATAAGTTTAACAAGTTTACTAGGAATAAGCCCAGATCACAACTGTGGTACATGGGCAAAATACAATATACAACGGGACAGCACACGAAAATTTATGTTCACAACGTAGTCATGATCAAAACAGAACAACGGTCATTAATTCAAATTTTAAAAAAAAAGAAAAAAAGATAGTATAACTTTAAATATCAAGTAGTCAATTATTCCTTCCTTTGCCGGCGAATGGATGCTTAAAAAAACCCAAAACCCTAAAAACCTCTAAGGTCATATCGGCGAACCCCACCATATCCTGCAAACCTATATTTAGAGATCTCTGAAAGCCGGGTGTGTGTGTGTGTG
>JAWQUT010000324.1:771723-783010 GCA_033807755.1 Ellobium chinense
AGGAGGGGAGGGGAAGAGCTAAAATAGCATGTCAAGCTAAGAGCATACAGTACAAAATTTGAGCACAGTGATGGTACCCGACCTGCAGACTAGTCTTCGCCATCTCGGAACGTTCTTGTAGTTCAAAAAGAAATTTTTATTAAATTGCTCAAAGAAGTTTTTACAATCTGGCTCTTGCAACCTTTAGACCAAAAAAACTTAGGACGTCCTACGTGTAGGTCATACGTGGCAGGGAGGTTAAAAACTTAAAAGGCCTGTTGCAACTTGCTATCAAAGAATGAGTCACATCAAAAAACTCCATCAACCTCTTGCCCTCTTCTTCCTATCTCACACCTGTAATCAATACCCCCTGCTTCCCCCCTGCATGTAGGCGCCGCATGCAAATAACAAATATGTATATTTCTGAACACAATATCTACAAAACTTCATTTGATTATATAAAAAACCGATAAAGTATCTCTGGTTTCAAGCATGGCAAGGCATCAAATTACATAATGTAAGCTCTTTTTCATGGCAACGAGATTACCTGTAGAAATGATATTTTAGAACTGTAGATAAAACATTCAGATGAGATACAAGCAGGAGCAACGGCAACATTTGATATGAGGCGAGGAACTCTTTTCAAAGAAAGCTATGTCTACAAAGAGCTATGCGAAGCCACAGTGCGGAACTGAGAGGTCACTTGATATGACGTCAGCCATGATAACTAGAAAACAAGAGTTAATATTATACTAAATTGAATTTAATTGAACTGGACTGAACTGAATTGAATTGAATTGAACTGAACTGAACTGAACTGAACTGCGAAGCCAAGTCATGCAAATGGTTGATCTAGACAAGCGTTTTTCTATTAGGCAATTTGGGACGGAAGGGGAGAATGTGTTTTTGTGGTGACGTCTACACTGATGATACCCTGTTATTCACTGAGACTGTTTAACGCGCTCATGTACAGTCACCAAGTACTCTCAACACGTAACCTCATTTCCCTTCTTGTCCCTTCGTGTAACTTTTGAATACTGTGTAGATTGTAAAGGTTTAGATTTTCCCACCTACAGAAATATTCAACCTGATATTTAGAGTAGGATGGGAGTGGCTGAAATTACCCCCACCTGCAATCTGATTATATTGGTAAGGACAGAGTGACATATTATCCTGATTACATTGGTTAGGACAGAGTGACATATTATAACCTACACGTAGTCATTGATTACAGACAGGTGAGGGCGGCGACAGAGTTAAAGAATTTGAGTGGGCAAATCCAGTTATTTTCGTCTTCATAATTCAAACCATGAAAAAAATAAAAATCGATTCTAGTTATTCATAAATTAAGCACCTTTTCATGACTACAAACGCTATTGCACTGTTCCAAAATAAAGTCAAATTATTAAGTTTTACATAATTTATAATCATATTCATACTGTCCACCTGTCCTCTAAAGAGTTCTTCAATCTCTCCATTGTGGAGATAAAATTTTTAACCCGTAGTGATTAGATACTGCGATTGGTTTGAGGACTTGAGACTCATTAAGATAAATCATGACCATCATTAGGAATGTTTTGTCTCTAATTTCCAACACTGAACCATCACTGGCCTTGTTGTGACCTAATACAGAACATCTCATATCTCCACTTAATCGTAAAAAAATACTTGAGATAAAGCAGTGTTGCGATTATCCCGTGACTTAATGAAGCGGGCACAGATATGTGTTGCTTGGAACAAAAAAAAAGAAAAGACTGTCATTTAGTGGAAGTTGGCATTAACCGAATTGTGATTAATCGGGGTCAGTTGTGTATGATAACTCTTTTATTTGACAACGTCCCACACTTAAACATGGCGCCAGTCAGTCTGACGGAGTTAAAACACTTCAATAATCAAAACATTACATCTTTTCCTCCCCTTGGCCTATTTCGTGTGTTTAGTCGTGACAGACAACATGTCCCGGCTTTTATATTATTTGCTTCCTAGCACGTCTAAGCATGCCAAGATTTTAGTGTCATGTCGACATTTGGTACGAACCGTACATTATATTTAAAGCTTGCGCATTAACGATGGGATCTCTAACCATCGTAAGAATTACATTAACTCAGCATGTGGAACGTTATAAAGGGTGCATTCAGCACTGATGTATTAATTTAATTCTTACGACAATAAGAGATTCCAATTTTAATGTGCAAGTTCTCAAATGTAAATGCAAATTATGCTTTAGGACGTAACCTATACGAATTTGCCTAACGATAATTTAAAATTGCATTTTATTTAAAGGGAACGGCAGTTGAATGGCAATAAATACGTTCTGGGACATGAGGAATGTGTTTACAGTGACTGAAGAGAAAAGTGTTCGTTAAGACAAAATATTATTTTACTATTAGGCATGTGTAATCTAGGCATAAGAAAATCTTGTTTTGTGAATACTTTGCATCACATACATGAAGCCTCTGTTGACACCTAAGAAATGCCCCACTTCATTACGCAAAGCGGCACATTTTTCTTACAAGAAACCGTTGAGGGAGAAGCCCACATAAAAAAAAAGCCAAAGAAAGCCATTCAAAATAGTCTATTTACCTCGAAGCCACAGACGTGATTATTCCAATACACTCCCTTTTTTTTTTTCGCACGAAACTCTGAGGGTTGTTTTGATTCAATATTATGTTGTTTTCACTGAACAACAACTCCCGACAAACCAATCAACCAATCACATCCGAAGTCCAAGTCCAAACCGGAAGACAACAATCACACGCGCTCCGCATTTTACGACATCCCCCGGCAGACCCCAAGGCCCCAAATCGATACAGTGGGTCACTTTATTACGAGGAGAGACACTCTCTGAACTATCTGTGGTTCCATCTTACTCATAGTTTCATCCACTTTCCAGTTCTATTCATCGCCTTCCATCTCTCTTCCTAATGAGAAATCCGAATCTCTTTGTCCTTGGTTTTCTTACGTGACGTTCGCTCTATGGTACTGTTTCATCTACAGAGAGCCTTCTTCCTCTCCCAATTCTTCCAGCTCACAAAGAGAAATTGTTGCTGACTTTCATAACGAACGGTACAGTCCTGTGGTCGAAATCTTAAAGCTTAGGGTACCCATCCTTCCCGGGATCCAGCACATCATGTCACGTCATTTCGCCGGTAGCTTTTTTAAAAAAATGCCCTTCCCACTATTCATATGAGAGAGCTGACTACACCAACTCGGCACGGCACGACCAGACTTTGTGACGTCGCGTACAAGAATATAGAGGTCTTCATGTGTTACAATTTGGCGCACCACCTTGGCTTTCCAAGGCTTTCACATCATTAGTCTCGAAAACAAATAAAAGCAATGCTTTACTGAACCGGAGGATCAAGCTTTTTTATTTTCTGCAACAATTTACGACTGACTCATTTGACCTAAGTGCCGTCTACCGAGATTCAGAGCACTGTAAAAAAGCTATTCTCGTTCAGCGTTAAAACAAGAGAATTTATTTTTGCGGAGAGATGGACCAATGTGGATAAAAGTACGCAAACAGTCTTCTAGTACAGTACATTTGACCTTAACCAAGTGCTAGACGCTTCCCTTACGTACTTCCTGAGGAGGGACATTCCTTGTGCAGTGAACCTCGTTACATGGCGAAACATGCGCAACTGTTCATTTGTCAAGGTTGCTCTGTTTTTTCAAGAGGAGTCCATGCAGGACTTACTTGTTTGGATCATGTGCCGTAACAATGACGTCACAATCAATGCAATGCGTCACAGAAATATGTGCGGTTACTTTGCGTCAAGCAAGGGGGCCAAAGTGTAGAAAAAAAATGTCCTTACATCAGAGGGACTAGACTCTATGTTCGATATAGACTAAAGTACGCACGAAATTGCACATGTTTGCAACATGCAGTGATATTCTTGCAAACACAAAGGGGAATCTATGGCTTCAAAGCCTACACTGTAGTTAAGTCATTGCCCGCTTTGTAACTGTCTGGTCAAAACGACGGAAACATTATTGTTGCATTTCTATAGATCCCATCCGAAAAGGCAGGATAGTAGGCCTATAAATCAGTATTCAAAACAACCTGGGGATATCAAAATCACCGCATACAAATTATTCTGCACATCAGCTTTGTTGCCAATGATTTTCTTGCCCTGCCCAGCTTCCCAACCGTACTTCCTAAACTCACTCATTTTACCCAACGAAATGTTCACACACTCAGGAAATGCACAATAAGATTTTTTTTTTTTCATAGCACACTGACATTCTTGCACAGCCAGCCGCTGGCCTGGCCTGGCGCATCTCAAGAAATCTCAAACCCAAACTTCTCAAAGTCTCATCTAAATTTACATAAGGGGAGGCCAGGAGCGGACCATTCACACATTCTTGATAACATCAAGGGGAGATAACCCTTGAACCACGTAACCCTTGTTAAAGCGGTAATGGCACGGACCGTCATCAACGGCATCACGTCCTTATCTTTTGGATTCATGGGGGCCATGTGGGCTTTTCTCATTCTTTCTTTCTTTCTTTCTTTCTTTCTTTCTTTCTTTCCTTCTTTCTTTCCTTCTTTCTTTCTTTCTTTCTTTCTTTCTCTCCGCTTCAATTGCTCTCGATCTGTTTATTTCTTTCTTCTAACTTCCGTTCTTTGTTCTTTCCTATATTTGTTTTTCTTTCTTTCTTTCTTTCTTTCTTTCTTTCTTTCTTTCTTTCTTTCTTTCTTTCCACTTCAATTTCTCTCGATCTGTTTTTTTTATCTTTCTTCCAACTTCCGTTCTGTCCTTGTTCTTTCTTTTATTTGTTTTCCTTGCATTCCTTCTGTTTCGACTTTCTCTCTATCTTCCTTTTGATCTTTTCTTTCTTTCGTGGTCTTGTTCTTTCCAAATTTCTGTTCTTCTCCCCCCCCCCACCCAAGCTCGGTTTTTTTCCCCAATCCCCCCTTCGGTCTCTTTTTCTCAACTTTTTTTTGAAGTTTGTCTACTTTATTTTCTCGTTTTCAGCTTCATCCTCTCTCTCTTTCTTGTCCTTCCTGCTTTCTTCCTGTTTCTCTTCTTTCAAATTCTTTGTTCTGTCTTTCTTCAATCCTTTCTATACCTCTGTCCCTCTTCCTGCCTTTGAGGACTTCAAACACTCTCGTACCTCGTTCCATCCTCCCCCTCTGATGTGTTGTTACTCATCTCTCGTTATCTGGTAATAAAAGCAGCATTATGTCGAGTCACAGGCCCGAGAATGAAAGCAAAACATTTCTATGATATGCCTCTAAAACAGTGTCTTACCTTCGCACTAAAATACGTGATAATTCTCACCCCAGTGGTAGACTTGGCAGATGGAACACACATCATGGTGAGAAATTAACCATCTTCGGATGGTAATCTATCCCTTACCATCTCGGCTACCAGCGTACCTGATCAAACAAGCTTTTGACATAAGGGGAGAGAAACCAGTGAGCCTTTCTCTACATAAAGAAGGAGTAACCTTAAACCGATATCCGGAAGTTCCCAGACCCAAGGGTCGTAACCTTACTTAACTTCTGTCAAGGTGTTCAACAGTGAATGAGTTAAACACGTGTTTCAGGCTGCATAAATATGGATGTTACAGGGCTGGTCATAAATATAGCCAGACATAAAGAGGCCTGTGCCAACCAATCAAAGCTGCTGTTTCATATGCAGCAACCAATCACATTCTTCGATAAAGTGCTATTCTGATTTTGAATGTTACTTGAATATTATAGTCCTAATAAACCAGAATGTTAACATAGATGTATCAGTCAATGTCCCAAATTGAATCACTCGATCATAGTCCTCGATATAAAAGGTCTCACAGAAATTCAGTTCCTGGCCCATGGTAGGTGGTATTTTTCGTTCCTTTTCTTTCGCATCAGATTGTTGAAACAAACAGATCGACAATAATCTGATGTCATAGACTGTGTTATCGATAGCAAGATACGAACTCAAACCTTCAGGTTCCAAGCTGAGAATGGATGGTAACTGTCGAAACTCCTTCCTCAGATGCATTTTTCCCATAACGAGCTACTGAGCCAATATTGTCCTCGTCAGTTTGCGAACGCAAAAATATTTTTCAACCGCTCTCACATAGCAGATGTGTTTATGAGACTGTTACCACTAGTTTACAATTAATTCTGCTAATGGGATATTTTATAAAGGTTAGGTGGAATGGAGGAAATAATGTAATTGTTACCCCCAGTCAGAAGTAGGTCAGAGAACAATGGCGCCTTTAAAGGACTGGAGTTATTCTTAAATAGGCAAATCATGTTGACGGCTTAGTGGAAGAAACGACGTTGCAACGTATGGGTAGGAAGGGCTTGAGTACTGAATTAATTCCTCAAACAGAATGTGGATACCAATCCCATAATTATCATGACAAATGGCAGAGGTGGGGCAAGATTTATAGACGAGTTGACATGAATTCACTAAGGTAAAACGAAGAAAATGCTTGCCATAATGCAGATTTCACACCTCAAGTGGACAAAACAGAGTGGTTGGTACTAGAGAATGACGATACATATTCTGTTCTTTAAGGGTTGTGATGAACTGGTCACACATAGTGAGCACCTAAGCACCAATACAATTTGCACACAAAGTCCGAAGAGGTTGAGGGGTGTGTTCATTGAGATGGACAAAGTATGCCCAGTATGCAGATCAGTCTGTCATCAGTCTGAACACAAAAATTTCATTACTGTTTTAGGACAAGGTCGATTCAGATAAAAGGCGACTGAGCTACGCTGTAGCTGCTGCGTAACCTGGAGGTATGCTCTTTATGTCTATTAACTGCTCACAACCAGAAACACCAGCGGTAACCTAGCGGCTAAGGTTTCGGATAAAAAAATGTTTGTGTTAAATGAAATTGTATCTTCGCATAGTGCAGCTCAATCGCTTTTGAACTAGGCCTGGTCTAAACTATTCTATTTCACTAAATTCATATCATCTATATTAATAAAACGCTTCAGCCAAATTTGTGTCACATTTCTTGAGAACTACGTAACGTAAAAACATGCAGTTTTCACCTAAATTAGTAGACAAATACACGAAAGGTAACTATACACGTCAGTCCTCTTTATTTTATTTACCCTTTTTAAAAAAAAAGAATGTGTATAGCAACGAAATACAATCTCCGATAGATCTTTTCAATCCGCCCGATTCGCCAATCGTCCAACTTTTTCACGGAGTCTAATGCATTCGTCTATGATGCCTTTCGGTGCGCTAGGTATTCTTTCGCCGCTGGTGCGTTGCCTGCCTGCCCATTTGTAAAATGGGGAGTTCGTCTTGTCTCCAATAATTACAGAAACATAATATGCAAAAGTAAATAAGCACAGTTGCTGTTCTAAACTATTGGGAGAAGGCTTCTAAATCTTTGTCGTCGTGGAGGGTCTGATGACAGGCTATAGAGGAAAAGTCCATCCAGTGTGTTGACTCAGACGGTCAAGTCATGGTAGGTCTAAGTACCCATAAAATGAAAACACCAGCTGTACTGAAAAGGTATGACACATTGTCACATTTCCCCGTCAAGAATGACTATGGGGCTCTTATCGCAATGCCACGGCACTGTACTTAGAGGGGGTACATGGATATCTACTTATTGCTCCTTGCTCGGCAGTTGTTCTGCCTGAGTTAGTCAGCCAACCAACCGTGCTGTTGGTCATGAAAAGATCATCGTCTGTGACATCTCATGTGCTTTGTAGTGTCAGCTCCGCTTAATCGCAAGTTCTTGGGAGGATGGAAACAGCCCAGAGATGATGTTAGAGCGAGATGTTTTCATGGGGTGACGATTTGCACAGATAAAACTGATAGCAAAAAAAAAATAGCTGCAATAAATGGAAGCTGGGATTAGTTTACTGGTTTGCAGAATCGACATCCTTACACTCTGGACAGACCTGAAGCTGCTCAGTCCCCTGGAGATGCCGATGGTGCCGATCGCTCGCTGGTTATGTAATACATAAGGATACTATCCTCCTTTCCTTCCTGATAGCAGTTTCTTTTGACTTGACCCGCATGTCCAGAAAGATGGGGTTAAAGCGTTTGTTGTTAAGCGATGTCTATTGTAATAGGACCAGCTTCTCTTACAGCTTAGACCTGGGCGACGCGCCTGCCTGCCTGCCTCCCTCGCTCATGTGATGGTCCGATATACTTGGATAAGCAAGATCTCTCAACTGAGATGGTTCCATTATCAACTCTTACCAACCTTGGCCACTCTTTTCCAAGTAGGCAGTCCGGAGGTAAAGCGGGGTAAATGTTCAAGAGAATCCAGCTATCCATCTTTTCTGATCAAAGTGATGATAGATTGGGAGATAGGGCTCTCAGGTAACTTACCCAGTATCCCTCTCCGCGTCTTTCTTTATCTTCATGTATTGCTTACTCCGTGTCATTCAGTTTGCATTGGTTAGAAAACTTACTGCCACATAAACCTATCACCAAAAGCAGCATTTCTACGGCCTCGGCATTTTCGAAGCCCTGCACAAAGAACTTGCAAGATGTTTAGTAAAATGGGGAATCTTAAGCCAAATTTTTTGATTTGTGAGATTTGTGACCGCATTACAGAAGATGAGCGTCCACAATATATAATTCATAGCTTCTCCCTGGGTCCACTGAACTTACTATAAGTAGAAAAGCACAGGGTGCTGGTTGTAAAGCATAATATGAGACTTTTGATAGCTATAAACCTCCAAACAGAATATGCACACTGGGTACAAAAATTATGACCGACACAACAACAACAGCTGCAGCAGCAGCAGGAGCAACAGCACCACCACCACACCACCACCACCACCACCACCACCAACAACAACAACAACAACAACACCAACAAAGCTTCACACCATGTAGCCAATTTTCAGGCATACACAAGTTACCCCTTCTCACTTCTTTGGCCCTGGTATGGCTTTCATCAAGATAAATCCCATTTCTCATTTTTTTTTTGGCCTTATCATCAACTCAGACATCATATTTGTTTTTATTAGGGGCATATCAAATGTCCGCCCAACTGCTCCCAACTGTTCTGACAAAAGGGGGAGAGACAAAACCTGTACTATCTTGGACAGATGGAGTTTCATATGGTCCATCTTGGTCTTAGGTACTCTAACCCCGCCTTCAGTCAACACGCAGTGAGTGTTGGACGTGAGCTACATGGACGGGAGCAGGAGCTGGGCTGGCACATGAGGAAGAAAACGTNGAGGAAGAGGAGGACTGAGGGAAGAGATACTAGACGAAAAATGTGTTTGCTAAGATATTTTAGTCCTTTCGGCGGAACACTTTACACAAATCATAGTCCGCAACAAGATACGTGTGTGTCCGATCCAAGCTTTTAACAGATCATTTCAAAATGGCGTCCCTTGGGGCGTATCTTGCCCTCCAAATTGACAAAAGTATCACACACTCATTAAAACGAGGTTTTCTTGTCGCCTGTAGAGAATATGACTTTCGCCTTTCATTCGGCACCGTAATTTACAATTCATCGCTGGTGCGAACGTCTACGACTTTTTGATTGGTATATTGCCCTATAGATGTACGTCAATTTGGACGATATGAGACATTATACTGAACACCGTATAGTGTAGGTCTACAAATATGTTTGTTTGCAAGCTTGGATACTGAAGCTTAAAATGACTACATTAACAGGTAGAATACTATAGCGGAACTCTGATGACACATCCAACGTTAGGAAGAAGCCAGTAAGAGTATGTTTACAAGAAACAAAGAAACTGAGACTCTTGAATGGAGTACGCTGAGCGAACAGAGGGTTGTGTTAAGCAGTGGTTGTATTAACCGAGTTCCACTGTGTTTTGTTAAAAAAGAGAACATAGGAAGGTCTGGGTGGCTTATGGACGATAAAACTTAAAAGATGAGATAGACGAAACAGGCATGATTATATCTTTACCTGTCCTTGATGCATCTGCTATCACTTCGACACACGAGGTGTACATAAATTTTGCCTCTCCCACCTCCTGCTTCATTCATTCTACTCTTCTGACTTTAGTGGTGGGAGGTATCGTATTTGAGTTTCGATGCTTTCGAAACTGGGGAACTTCGATTCAGTATCGAAACGCAAAATCTGTAATTTCGATACTATTTCGATATTTTTTATAAAACCGTAACAGTTTGTCTGACTAAAATAGTCACCTGTCTTTTCAGTGTTGAGCTAAATATCTAAAGGTATAGGATGTATCCAAAACATCGGAAATATTAGAAGAATTGAAAGACGCAGAAAATATCTTTAAACAATACAATCTATCAAAAGAATCGGAATGCCTACCAGGAACCTAGCATCAAGTTCCAAATAGAATCGACAATTTCGATACTTAGAGCTCGAAGACTGAGTATCGCGATACTTAAAAATTGAGGTAATGGTCCACCACTAGCTGACTCCGTCCTGAACCTCGATATGTGCAGATGGTCATCAGCCTTGCATGACTTCACGTGGGTAGTGAGTGACGTGCGCTGTGTGTATTTTTGTTCTCGTTTGCCCTTTTCTCTTATCTATACCAGTCATGTATCAAAGTGAGCACATATATATACTGCCTCTAATATTTAGTCGCTTTGAGCTCTCTCTCTCTCTCTCTCTCATTCTCTCTGTCTTCTCTCTCTGTCTCTTTTTCTGTCTTTGTCGCTGTCTTTGTCTCTCTCTGTCTCTCTCTATCTCCCTCTCTCTGTCTGTCTCTCTCTCTCTCTCTCTCTCTCTTCTCTCACTGTCTCTTTTTCTGTCTCTGTCGCTGTCTCTGTCTCTCTCTGTCTCTCTGTCTCTCTCTGTCTCTCTCTCTCTGTCTTTCTCTCTCTCTCTTCTCTCACTGTCTCATTTTCTGTCTCTGTCGCTGTCTTTGTCTCTCTCTGTCTCTTTCTGTCTATCTCTCTGTCTCTTTGTCTCTGTCTGTCTGTCTGTCTGTCTGTCTGTCTGTCTGTCTGTCTGTCTCTCTCTCTCTCTCTCTCTCTCTCTCTCTCTCTCTCTCTCTCTCTCTCTCTCTCTCTCTCTCTCGCACGCGAGGTTCAGGTATGCACCACTCACACAATACATGCCATTTACATAAATTTTTTGGTGTCTTGTTAAATATCAGTGTAGTATATTCTATCTGTCTGTCTGCCGGTGTGTGTCTCTGTGCATATTTGTGTGTGTGTGTGTGTGTGTGTGTGTGTGTGTGTGTGTGTGTGTGTGTGTGTGCCTGTCTGCGTTACCCATTCCTTCCTATTCACCCACATAGATAAAAGCCGACAATTGCCCCTTATGCCTTTGTTCAGTAGCTGTATTGCATAAAAATAATTAATCCACTGCTTCGTCTCTCGCCCTATTCTCACGATCCTGCCCACCTGCCCCTGCCACCCTC
>JAWQUT010000324.1:815658-827172 GCA_033807755.1 Ellobium chinense
GGGGGGGGGGGGGGTTACTATTGAGACCATGTGACCTAGTGTGGAACGAAGCGAGAAGCGAGAAAAATCTTGCACTTCCTGACTGAACGATTTAGGGTTGGATCTTAGCCGATAGTTTCAAATATTTACCAGCGTAAATACTCATAATTCAGAATCGTCATACACCTGAACGTTTATTGACCCAAAAAAAAAAAAAATCGAGTTTCAATAACAATACAATAACAATAACAATAACTTTATTAAGCTCATGTTTCGTACAATAAACATATGAGCAATACAAAAACTTCTTGTAAAGTATAATAAATAATCAACGATATATGTATATATGACTACATCCACTCGCTAGCATACACATAAAGGGCACACACTGGTAAATATTAATGAAAAATCCTATTTAATACTTTCAGGCAGCTGGATACTGGAACTAGTAGTTGAAGTGTTTGTCTATGTCAATGGTCAATAATTATCTTGATAAATTTTGAAAGTGAATTCAAAAGCCTGGGATTAGTGGTTCTCAGTGATTTTCAATGTATGTGACTTGCATCTTTGAAGAGTGATCGTCATTGATTTATCATTACACGACAGACTGAGGGTTGCAGCTGATTTCGCTTGGCTATAATTAGAATATCAAAGATTTAATATTTGGTATTAAGAATTAAACTTTGTTCTGTTTGAATCTGGAAAAACAGTATTATTTATTCTCTCTCTCTCTCTCTCTCTGTCTCTCTCTCTCTCTCTTTCTCTCTCTCTCTCTCTTTAGTGTATGGCTATTAAAATGATTAACTAATGAGACTCTGGATATCACCGTCCTGTGCTGTCGTTTCATGAAACCTTTATGCCATTCGATGTTAGTTCTACGGTTTATGTTGGATGTCCACAAGTTGTTTAACAGCAACCTGGAAATGAACTCGACTGATTGATTGATTGATTGATTGATTGATTGATTGATTGATTGATTGATTGATTGATTGATTGATTGATTGATTGATTGATTGATTGATTGATACAGGAGAACAGCCTCGCACGTTGGACCGTAACTACCGCATCTACTACTCCCTCGCAAAATCATCTCATAGGGGCCCCCAGATTCGTATATCTCCCATTCTTTTCTACTCATGCCGTTTTCTACTTATTCCGTTTTCTACTTATGCCGTTTTCTCCCCCTTCCTTTAGGAGACCCATGACCGTCGGGTCCTCGCCTTTCCGGGAACTGCGAGGATACCAGTAATGGCTTGCTCCCAGGTGAACTGGCGTGTTTACGTATGTATACGAAAACGAAACGAAACGAGATAGGGTGGGGGAAAAGAAGTAATATTATAACAAATCAGCAATGTACGGCACTTCAGCAAAACATTATCATTACATGAGACCACACTGTGCAGAGCAGAGACCGTTATGAATAGTGTTTTCCGCGTGAGTAGTTGCTGAAATTAGGACGAGCCCAGCCGGTTCTAATTTTTCTGGAGTCTTCCAGTCTGAAAATCTTTGTTCCTTCTTCCTCATCTGTCCGTTTGTCAGTCCATCTGTCTATCAGTCTGTCTTCTCTCTGGCTGGTTGCATGACTTACGAACCTCGTCTACTTCCCTCGCGTCACAACAGTATTGTTTGGAGACCAACCTTCTTCTCATCTTTTCTTTGTTTTTCTTTACCCCATTTCCTTCTCCTTTAATTGGGGGCACCTCGAGTCCACAGGCATTGCGAGGGTCTGCCAGGGCCCCAGGCATTGCAAGGGGTNGGGGGGGGGGGGGGGCGAAAATGCTAGATACAGCCCTGGTTGATCGATTCCTCCAGTAGGAGTTATTACAACAGAATAGTTCCATCTCGAACTTCAATTTCCTCTGTCTCGTATTAATGAGCCGGGTCTCCAGTCCACTGGTTTTTTTGGACCAAAATTTATTCATCAACTCCAGCATTTCACACGCATCAAATGACGGACTGGTTTCTCCATAACTGTAGTCTGGGAGGACTTGATTTTTGGAGTCTTATAATCTACTCAATATTAAATTCAGCCAACGAGTAAATCTAGTGCTTTCATTGTTAAAAGTGTCCGGTAAATAACATGAGACGGGTTTACCTTATCTATATTAATAAAACGCTTCAGCCAAATTTGTGTTACAGATTTCTTGAGAACTACGTAACGTACAAACATGCGGTTTTCACCTAACTTCGTAGAAAAATACACAAAAGGTAACAATACACATCAGTCCTCTTTATTTTTTTTACCTTTTTTTAAAAAAAAATATGTATAGCAACGAAATACAATCTCCGATAGATCTCTTCAATCCGCCCGATTCGCCAATCGTCCAACTTTTTCACGGTGNCCGATAGATCTTTTCAATCCGCCCGATTCGTCCAACTTTTTCACGGTGTCTAATGCATTCATCTATGATGCCTTTCGGTGCGCTAGGTATTCTTTCGCTGCTGGTGCGTTGCCTGTCTGCCCATTTGTAAAATGGGGTGTTAGTCTTGATTCAAATAAGACGGGACCAATACGAGAAGCCTCAGGTGAAGGACTATCATGGCACTGTACAAGTATAAGGAATGATAAGATCCTTGGAACCTTTTGGTTTTTTTTCTTCCTTTGGCCCTATTCACATTTATTTGTGTTGTTCTACAAATACCACTGTGATTTCGGGAAATTTCTCCCATGGAGGATACAGTACTTCTATTGTCCGATCTTTTAAAGGGAAGGAAAAGGGGAGAGATCGCCCAAATTTTTCACAAATTTCTTTCAGAAAAAGGTCACCTCGAATTTTGATTTTGTCCCCAATTTTTCGTTAGGTTTTGACCGCATGCTATAATACATAGGCCTACACACTTTATTTTTAATCTAGAAGGCTCAACTTGTACCTGAAACTTTAAAATTGGATGTTTCATGTAGATCACAAGTTATTTTTCATATTATTTTTACACCCTAACTCTGGCTGGCAGGGCCCCCCAAAAAAGGGATTTTATTTATTAGCGAATTAATTGGGTTGTACACAATGAGTGATTTGCCCTTCTAATAGGTGTCAAGAACCATAATAGATTGAAGCAATTCGATAATATAACTTATTAAATAACTTATAACTTTTATTAAATATATAAAAAACAACAACAAAAAAACCAAAACGATTTGGCATAGGGTTAATGCAACGCATCTCTAACTCGCAACATTTTTCAAGCAGCATAATTAGTCTAGTTCTCATGCAAAATGTCACCATATAATCGTAATTCCTTTAATTTCAAGCTTTGTTCATGCTGCGAGCACGCAGGGTCAACTGTGGCATCGGCCTCAGCTCATTTCGATTTTTTTTTTATCGTTCCTCTAATAATGATTTTTTTGAAATGGTCTCAGTGGGATCTGTATCCCTGAGGAAGAATTCCAAGCAGATGAAGCCACTGAGCTGTTATCTGTCTCACCTCGGGGTCCTGTCTGACCATGTTTGTGTTCTTTGGAGCGGTGTTATTTATTTAGACCGGAAGGAAGTACCGCTGAACCACTAGCTGCCGGGTCAGTGTGCGCAGTGACCCTTCGATGGTAGAAGAGCAAAGGTCAGACCCAAAATACTGGGTTGGTTCAGTAAGCTGGGACCCAGTCTTCATGATTTGCTTTGTCTCAAAACAAATCTGAACATGGGTGGACAGGATGGAGTCATAATTTACGGTACTCTGCGGGTTTTTTATTTTTTGCTTTACATCCTGCAGACCACGTTTTTTGAAACTTTGTGGAACTTGCTTCTGAACACTTGTATTGCTCATGTCCTTTGTTTGAGATGATAGACGATTTCACTGAACTTGAAACTTTGCTCTCTCTCTCTCTCTCTCTCTCTCTCTATCTCTTTCTCTCTCTATCTATCTCTTTCTGTCTCTCTCTCTCTCTGTATCTCTCTCTCTCTCTCTCTCTCTCTCTCTCTCTTCGCTCGCCCGCTCTCGCTTTGTACTCATTCTTCAGTATCGTATCCTCACCAAAACGTCTGACAGAAAGCTTCTCTACTCGTTAAGAAAGTTTTCACGCTGTTCAGAACATGAGTGACAAGGGTGTATAGAGAGTAGCTAATCCATTGTTAGATACTGGCCTTACTGAATCTATTAACTTAATGAACGCATTCAGAACCTGTCATTTATCAATCCATCAGCAGTCATGTGAGGAAAGCCTGGTTGGGCATTAGTTTGTCGCTTGTCATTTCATCNCTCTCGCTCGCCCGCTCTCGCTTTGTACTCATTCTTCAGTATCGTATCCTACCAAAACGTCTGACAGAAAGCTTCTCTACTCGTTAAGAACGTATTCACGCTGTTCAGAACATGAGTGACAAGGGCGTACAGAGAGTAGCTAATCCATTGTTAGATACTGGCCTTACTGAATCTATTAACTTAATGAACGCATTCAGAACCTGTCATTTATCAATCCATCAACAGTCATGTGAGGAAAGCCTGGTTGGGCATTAGTTTGTCGCTTGTCATTTCATCAATACATTAATCTGACATTGACAAGAACTTGGGCTGGACAGCAATTGTGTCTCTTATGTTTAGATGTAAATATAATAATAATGCGGTTTATAAGTCTCATATCCAGGCTAATGCCCGTTCATGCGAGTTCACACTATTATTACCCCAGCAGGCCTGATTACTCTAGGACTTTCTCGACTCCCTGGGGAGCATACAGTGCCGCTGCCATTTATAGGCGCTGATCACTAGCATTCTGACAATATCTTCCATTGCCTATAGACAGGTACCCATTTTACAGACGGGTGGACTGAGGAAAATGTGAATGAAATGCTTTCCCAAGGCACTTACAACATGACCGTGGTCGGGAATCGAACTCAGGACCTTTAGATCTTGAGTCCAACGCCGTAACCATTAGGCCATGCTGTCATAATACTGTGTAGCATTTCCTCACAGTCGTAGAAAGACTGCTTATCTTTTTTCCAGACTGAGCTACATTAATTTTATGCTTGCTACACCCCAGTATAATGTATCTATCAAACGTCATATACAGAAAGTAAATCACAAAGTCATTGTTTGAAAAACAGCACCAAAGGTCGAGATAGGCATTATTTTCTTGAACTGTCTAATACAGTTATTTTTTGTGCCCTCCTCTCCTGGAAACTCCTTCAGATGAGACAGGTGAATTCCCTATGACTATGACGAGATGATAGTGTGTTGCCAAATTCAACGCTGACTGCGCCTCAGAATTGTATTTCTTTTACAGCGTAGATTATAATAAACACGCAGTGTATCAGGTTTTAACATATTCGACAGCGTTTAAATATAAAGCAGCGTCACCAGAATTTGTAGAGGGTTCCATGAGCCAGAAGTAGTGGTTTACGATTTGTATTTTAAATGCGTGGTTCCGTCTGCGGTTCACACGAGCATTCAGCGAAAGACAAAGAAGGAAAGTGCCTTTAAACGGAGTCGAGTGCACTCCGAATATCAAGTCACTCATACTTATTCTCTAAATCCGCACAGGTGAATGTTTTTTCTATCAAATTCTTTTGCCAGTGAGTTCTCTCGTTCTTTGGAACCTCCTCTCTTCATTTTGCCGAAAAAAAAAAATGAATCCTTTTTACATGCCAGGTCTAATAACCTTTGCAGCAAATACATCTGTCACATCTTATCTACCGTTTCATGATAAAAAGAGACGTTAGTCTGGACTCACTATTCAAGAAATATAAAAAATTCAGAAATACGGTGGCAGTTGGTAACGGCGATGAAAAGGTGATATGTTATCTAAGTTTCGTAATTCGGGCGAATGACCAAACTTATCTAAACAGATCTAATTTTGGACATTACGATGTTCATCAGATCTGAATGGAATTTAATGAGTTTCCACTGATTTATTTTTTTTTAATGAGTTTATGAATAGAGGGCAATATTTGGAAAAAAAAAAGCCAGCTTGGTGAATACAACAAATACAGTAGGTGCGTTCAGTTTTGGCAGATATGACTCGTGGAAACTAACTCTAGATCTAGATGGTTTTTGAGGCTTTACGCCCGATTTGCTTAACTCATTCACAGAATTTCAGATCTAGGTCTAAAATACAATTTATACTCTTCCTTGCAGGATCTACTTATGTCTCATTGTTGCAGGAGAACCTAAATTAATGTTCCTGTGAGTCGTCGCTATCTTTTCGGTGAGAAGCCACAGTACTTTATCTGTACAGTCCGTGATAAACAAACAGTGGCGTATCTTGACAGCCAATAATTTGATTCGCCACCCATTAGTGACGCCCCAAAGCCCTCCTGGGCTGATTCTCATAAACCAGCTTGGAAGAGAGGGGTGGGGTTCGGGTCAGTGAGTGGGGGAGGGGGAAGGGAAGGGGGAGGTAAGATTGCGCTCGTTAGAATCTGATATGCATGGAAAGAGTCGAAGGAAGGGCTGTGTGTTTTGATTTAGATTTAGCATTAGGCCGGTTAGACATCATAATAAAGTAAAAACGTGTGCTGCATTGGGTGATGATCCCTGCGGTGTCTCGGGAAATATAGACTGACAGACAGGCAAGGAGACAGGCAGACAGTCAAGCAGGCAGGCAGGCAGGCAGGCAGGCAATTGCTGCTAATCCTTCCATATGCTTTTTTTTAAACATTGCTTTAATGTTTTTCGTCTACGGAAGTATATAATAATATTTATGGCTTGTTGGAAGTCTCCGAAGAGAGCAGTCGGCTCTAGGGGACTTTATATACGAATCAATCAAGCAACCAACCAACCAACCAACCAGCCAACCGGTCAATCAATCAGTCAGCCAACCGGTCAATCAATCAGTCAGTCAACCAATCAATCAACAAGCCAGCCAGCCAGCCAACCAGCCAACCAACCAATCAATTAATCAACTAACCAACCAACTAGCCAGTCAGCCGGCCAGCCATCCTGAGCCAAACGCCACTACCGCTCAACACTTCTCATGTGAAAGACAAAAAAAGTCAGAGGAAGTGATGAAAGTCAACATCCTTTTCTTTTCTTCGCAAATATAAAAAAAACAAAACTATCAAGGTCAGCATGAAAACACATTTCCCTCTGGGCCTGGAAAAGGATGTAGATACTATTCAGTGTTGTCCTGCACTCTCTGACCTTAGATCCACGTGATATCCATAAGGTACTCTCATGATACTTAACATGTTTCTCTAGACGTTAACGTCAGTGATATACTGTACTAGCTGTAGTGCTAAGGGTTAAGGCGGTTGGTGATGTCTTATATCCTTCAATGACCAGTTCCAGACACGACTGCACAGTGTGACGCAAGCTTGTAGCGTGTTACCATCTCATTGTCCTCGACGAGAACTTGGTCTAAACGTCATATTTTCCGTACGTACCGTTCACGTTCGAGGAAAGCAGCCATATATTTTCTACTGAATAAAAGGCCAGAAATGACAGGCAGCCATTATCAACACGAAGTCACGTGGACCGGAAGTTCTGGAAGTCCCAGAATGACCACCAGGTGCTGCCACATTAACAATATTTCTCGATTTGGCCAAGGAAAATCGAGGTTTGCCCGTACCATGCCATCAGTGACCATGTGGGAATCTGTTCCATGCAGCTTTGTGGCAATATAGCAGAATCAGTCACAGTGAAAACTACAGAAAATGTGTATAATTTTTATAAGCCAGGTACGGTGTTTGTTTTCCTGATGCAGTGTTTTCATCGGCTGTATGACAAAGAAGCGAATAGGTAACAACGCCTGTACGACGAAATGGCGAACGTTTAACTTCTCTGCATGACGAAGAGGCGAACCGCCCAAAATTAGTGTGAGATAAATCTCTGTCTCTCTCTCTCTCTCTCTCTCTCTCTCTGTCTGTCTGTGTCTCTTTGTCTTTCTCTGTGTGTGTGTGTTCTTGTGTGTGTGTGTGTGTGTGTGTTCTTGTGTGTGTGTGTGTGTGTGTGTGTGTGTGTGTGTGTGTGTGTGTGTGTGTGTATGCATAACTGTGTGTGTATGTGTTTGTGTATATATTAATATGTTTGTTTGTGTATGTATGTGTGTGTATATGTGCATATAATGCTTATGTATGTATGTATGTATGTATGTATGTATGTATGTATGTATGTATGTATGTATCTATGTATGTATCTATGTATCTATGTATCTATGTATCTATGAATCTATATAAATATGTAAAAATGTATGTATGTATGTATGTATGTATGTATGTATGTATGTATGTATGTATGTATGTATGTATGTATGTATGTATCTATGTATGTATGTATGTATCTATGTATCTATGTATCTATATAAATATGTAAAAATGTATGTATGTATGTATGTATGTATGTATGTATGTATGTATGTATGTATGTATGTATGTATCTATGTATCTATGTATCTATGTATCTATATAAATATGTATGTATGTATGTATGTATGTATGTATGTATGTATGTACAGTACACAAAAAAACAGTGACTGGACTAAAACTCCTTGGGTTAACAAACAGAGAAGCCAAAAGACTGTGTAGCTTTCTCAGTATAAGCGCCATAATCGGTTCGTTTCGGGTCTGGCGCAAGCGAATGTCCATCGAAAGGTGAAAGCTGGCAATATTATATTGTAACGCGCTGTACTCTCGCGGATGGATTCGTGATTGTAATCTAAACAGCATGTTCAATAAAGTTATTGAGNTGTGTGTGTGTGTGTGTGTGTGTGTGTGTGTGTGTGTGTGTGTGTGTATGTATGTTGTGTATGTGTGTATGTGTCTTGTGTATGTGTGTATGTGTCTTGTGTGTGTGTGTGTGTGTGTGTGTGTGTGCGTGTATGTGTGTGTGTGTGTGTGTGTGTGTGTGTGTGTGTGTGTGTGTGTGNGTGTGTGTGTGTGTGTGTGTGTGTGTGTGTGTGTGTGTGTGTATGTGTGTGTGTGTAATTAAATGAAAATGTACTATGTAAATTACGAATATGAATCCAGGGAATTTCCTTTACTGACAATAAGGCCCTTAGAGCAGCATTGCTTAGAACTTTTGGAAATTTTCATTAGCGATGTGCTTTACAGCGGTAGATCTAGCAAGTGAAGCCATTTTGGGTTGCGAGTTATTTTCATCACAAATGCAAGCATGGTACCATCCATTCAGATTGCTATGAACAATAACATTATTTACCTACTGACTTAATTCACCTCTTGGTGAACTCCAGACTTCATACAGAGGTCAAGTGTCAATGAAATAGAAGTGTTAGAGAGTATACCTTAATCTGAAGGACTCTCGATGCAGCGGTGTACGTCATTGTGAAAAGAGAGTTACGGCCCCTGGCCGGCCATGATCAAAGCTAAGAGCTCTGCACCGGACACTTGCAGATACTTCAAGATCGCTGCCTGAGATTAATACTGCTGTAAGTCCATAAATGACATTAAGGACTTACGACAGTATTAATTTTGGGCGGCGAATGAGCTTTGTTTGAGTGTTTGATCTTACCTAGTTCATGGTAAGGTTACATGTTGCTCCGTCATCTTTGTTTAGACTCTCCTTTTATAGGAAGCTAGAAAGGTCATCCATATTACCTTTTGAGCAGGATTATCTGTGTGTCCTATGGGACATTATATGTATCAAGCCAAATAACTAAAATGAATTCCTCAGTCACTTCTAGTTGTGTTGATGTACAAGATGTAAGAGGGACCCCTGTGGTTAACGGGCACAGACAGCGCAAATTCAGATTTCGCAGCTTGAAGTGCCTGTGGCGACTATGTCAATGTGTTTATTTGATGGGCACTAGAGAGATAGGCAGGCAGGCAGCAGGCAGGCAGGCAAGCGGGCACCGCAGGCAGAGAGACACATTTAGACAGGCAGGCAGGCAGACAAACGGACAGACGGACAGACAGACAGACAGACAGGTAGGCAGGCAGACGGATGGACATACAAACAGAATGGCAGACCCAGAATGGCAGACAGACAGACAGACAGACAGACAGACAGACAAAGACAGACAGACAGACAGACAGACAGCAAAGACAGACAGACAGACAGACAGACAGACACACTCATACATAGACAAATAGACATGTACACACACACACATACACACAAACAGATACACACATACACACACGAAAGGATCAATGGACGGAAGGACGGACGGACAGACGGACGGACGAACGAACAAACGAACGAACGGACGGACGGATGGATGGATGGATGGATGGATGGATGGATGGATGGATGGAAGGATGGATGGATGGATGGAAGGAATGGAGACAATGAAAATGGTTCATAGGTGCCTTATATATTTTTAGAGGAAGTCGGAGAATAAAAGAAAAGATTTTTTCCCTCTCTTCCTTCTTTCCTCCTCTTTGTCTTTCTTTCTTTTACACACAAACAGTGGTCCACACATTTCCCCAAATATTACATACAAGAATTCCCTTCCACGATATCAATTATCATTGTCTAAAACTGAAAGACAATAAAGGAGACTTCCACGCCATACATTCACACACTCAGGCACCTACTGCACTAGACTCTATGAATATCTCACTCCTTGTTATCTCTTCCAACCCAAATTCAGTCAAGCACCCAGAACAACACACACACACACACACACACACACACACACACACACACACACACACACACACACACGCACGCACGCACACACACAAAACAGAAGACGTCTAGTTGGTGATGACCAGTCCACTCCAGACCAGCGACAAGTACAAGAAATTTCCATATGTTCATCCTTCACAAAATTAGACCGTCGCTGGCCCACATCCCCATGTCCATCAACCGAGTTTACGACATTGTCCTGCCGTAAATCTTTCCGCCCTGGCACTAAAACTAATTTTCGACATTGGAGGTACAGCGGAGAGTTCTGAGTTGAGTCCAGAGTACAAGACATACTAAAACTTTAATGGTCTGAACTGAGCAGAAATGTTCCCGATAAACCCTAGGTTTTATTTTCGGTAATGTCTTAGTATCTTCCAAGGGTCGGAGTAAGCTTACATCAGGAGCAGATTCAGAGTCCAATAGCAATAATTGTGAGAGAGAGAGAGAGAGAGAGAGAGAGAGAGAGAGAGGAGAGATCTGAGGAAGAGAAAGAACGAACATGAACAATTTTCCTGAATGATTGCGGACGCTCGCTTTCTGTAGTGCGGTCACAAATCTCGCCAAGGAAATGTCAGTACACAAGAAATCTGGCCTAGGTTTCCCCATTTTACTTTGCGAGCATTTTGTTGCTGGCCCTCAAAAAAGTAGGGCCACTAGCCACAAGGTTAAATCCAGCACTAGTCCCTTCATGGTTAAATTCTGCTTCTGCATTTATGCCATCCCCGCCTCTGTCTCAAAAGTCGAGACTAAATATGGTCAGTGGAGCTTCTTTAACATCAGTGGTTAAGTTGGCCACTCGGTTTGCCCGTTCGACTGTTCCAGTCACGGCTGTCTTGTTCATGGGTAAAGCAGTTAAGTGATATATGTTCTGTCCAAAAGTCGAGTTATCAAGAGTTCCTATGACTGCATGTTAAGGTTACAGGCCTGTAATTGTACTTTCACTTTTGGGTCGTACAACTTAGGGGGTATATTTCATCTCCCCTTTTCCCTCTATTGGCATGCCCTGCTTCCAGTAATAAG
>JAWQUT010000324.1:827595-858741 GCA_033807755.1 Ellobium chinense
GTGAGTGAGTGAGTGAGTGAGTGAGTGAGTGAGTGAGTGAGTGAGTGAGTGAGTGAGTGAGTGAGTGAGTGAGTGAGTGAGTGAGTGAGTGAGTGAGTTGCTTGAGTCACCTCAGCACGATTACGGCTATATTGTGTCTTACTGGTTGTACGTCAAAAAATAATAAACTTGCTGGCTCGAGTATTCCTATTTACATGTATTTTGACTGGACAACGGCACTGCGTCTGCTCATCTACAATTCTCGTCTACAATTATATAACTGTCAAGGGATTTTGAACGTGCACAAAGTGTACAAGGGACCGGAGACGATGCATAAGAGATCGAGAGATAGAGAGATGGTGAGAGAATAAATGCATAATAGAGAGAAGAGACGTAGTTTGGAAAATGATGAACATCGAGAGACAGGGATGGAGAGAGAGGGGGAGAGGGTTGGATAGAGAGAGAGAGAAGTGGGAAAAGGAGAGGAATCTCGAAGGAAAATGAATGTAAAAACAGGTGAGATAGAAAGATGGTGGGTAGTCAAAGAGATTATGACTATTAACTGACACTCACCAGTCTGAAGTTGTGTCTAATGTACCATGCTGGAAGATCACAAAACTACCACAGGCTCGATGGCTGTAAATCTTGCTGTCTAGACCAGACCAATCCAGCGTACCTACTGATCATAAAACACCCACACTTTATAGGACAGTGGAGCAGTGAAGATACTAAACCACCGTTTTATTGTCTTTCTTGTTATGTTTAAATAGAATCATGATGAATAAAAATGGGGCATCACGAGCAATTTTTAACTTTACAGCAGAAATGTTGCATTGCGTGTGATATAATTTACAACGAAAGCCTGAAAATTAACATTGCCCTTCTGAAGTTATGAAATTAACGGGGCTTGAAAGTTCATAGATTTATATCACCTGTTCAAGAATAGTCAAATACATGTATCTCGTATTGACGTGGACCTATATCGTTAAATTTCACGAAAATAAGGTGTGCATGTGTGATGAATATGCAGTCGCAAGCAAAAAATTTTATTGGAATGAAGAAGCCAAATTTCTTCATAAAGCAGTATCTTTTTTTTTTGTTTTGTTTTTGTTGTTGTTGTTTTAAACGCTCAAATATGAATTCTGCTAATGTCGTAAGGACCATGCAGCCGGGTTTAAATCTTGAACAAAATGTTCGCCTATGTTTCAAGACACCAGACAACAAGAGAAACTTTTGATAAGAGTAGCTAGACCCATTTGGTCCGCGTATATTCCACTGTGACGGACAAACATTGCAGTTGTACCTTTAGGTAGATACGTTTTTTCTTCAGTGGACTTTTCACTGCTCGTAAAATGGCTATTAGCTGTCCAGCAGATTTCAGTGCCTACAAAGCTCATAAGGGTCACTCTGTCTGACCAAGGCAGACACTGATAGTGTGTTTGGCATGAAAAACATACCGGTAGTGGGACTATTTTTATACACATTTATGACAAGACATTTTATCTCTCCTCCTCAGGCTGCTTCTCAATGACTTTCGCTCTCTGTCTCTCTTCTCTTCTCTTCTTTTCTTCCTCTCTTCTTCTTCTTCTCCTCTCCTCTTATCTCTTCTTTCTCTCCCTTCCTCGTAAATGGCAGTGGACTGTACCATTTTATTCCGTTGTCTTTTCACATTTATCAGAAGACAACGACAAACTATTAAAAATGATGGGTAATGAATGACAAGACAGCCCTAAACTTAGCAACCCCAGGCCACTAGACCCTGCTTATGATGATACAGAAAGTAATACCAGGATGATAAGTCAAATGTTAGTTATTTGGGACACACTGAAATAAAATCTCCAGGCCTCATTGAGTCTCCAGCAGCGCCCTGGGATTTCAGTCGAAGGGAAGTAATACAGTTAATACTGTTCATGTCAAAAGTCGCTCTTCTGTTAGAGAATACTAAAACAACGCAGATCGTAATATTACACTGTTGAGCAGTGTTTAGAAAAACAAAGACTTTTTTCTTTCTCTTTCTCTCTCTCTCTCATTCTCTCTCTCTCTCTCTCTCTCTCGTTGTGTGTGTGTGGGTGGGTGTGTGTGTGTGTGTGTGTGTGTGTGTGTATGTGTGTGTGTGTGTGTGTGTGTCTGTGTGTGTGTGTGTGTGTGTGTGTGTAAGGGAGTTGGAGGGGGGGCGAGTCTGCATTGCGTGTGTATGCATAAAAGCGGGGAGGAAATTTTAATATACGAAAGACCAGCCAGTCTTTAAAATTAATGCGTTTCTCAAAGCAAAATTAATTAATTTGTCAAGCAGTATCGTGACAGTTAGTGGAAGAAAAGAACGGCGAACCCAAATCACAGCGAAGAAATTTCTTTACTGCTGGAAAATATACGAGGTCTCTTGACACGATTCCACAGTGATAACACATTGCTTTCAAGCAACATTGTCTGATGCTCGTTAGAAAGGAAATGAAAACACCGATTTTCAAGCAAATAGAATGAGATTTTAGTAAATAGCATTATTTCAGATAGTGGTATCTGTATTCTCTGCTGTCCTAAAGGCATTGTTTGAGTTGATAACCTGCTGTTCTACACATTAGTCTTTAGTCTCACAATGCCGCGAGAGACACCACTCTCAAATTGTGAGAGGGAATTTATCCTCAAGAACATCGCCCAGCAAAGGGTAGGTTACTGGAAGTCATGGCATACATGCAGAATGCATGTTTAGGTAGTTTAGAAGGTACCTGATGAGCAAAAAACTATGCTAGAAAGCTGTTTTGATCTACAACTTCATTTTACAGGATCTTACCTTTTTTACTGATGCTAACAACAGTAACAACGGCAGTAACGAACAATTTACAAACCTGGACTGGTCTTGGCCATACATTTCGAAAATTATCATTGTTGTTCTCCTACTGAAATAATTTACTTTTCATCAGTAGGTAGGCTAGATCTTATTAGAGTCAAGCAGGCCAACTGTATGATAGAATTAGCCATTCAAGAGATTTCACAAAAAATATGAAGCTGGCAAAAATGGCATGCTTTATTAAGCTGTTAAAATGAAACTGGTATAGTGTTATTATCTAGATCTAGTTATTAATTCTATAGCCCCAGAGGAACAGGGAACATTCAGGCAACATGTAAAGATTGGGCCTCCTATCATATGAGGATGACTCTGAATCACACTGGGTTTAGCCAGCTGCACCAAATTGATTCTCAAGCCTATTGAACAGTAAGTTGGTAATCACTAGATGTTTCATTCAGCTGCCATTTGATGTAGACCTGTCATTTCATTATTAATAACATTTGTCTTAGGAGGAGACTATATTCGAAGACTATAAGTATCTAACTATGTGGTTACAATATTAATCAAATTGAATTTACTTTGTTATTTCTTGGATTATTCATCAGAGACTAGATGGAAGAAGTGCTTTTGATTACCGAGATATTCATATTGCATTTGGTGTCAGCTTGGGCTGCTGTCATGTTGAAATGGGCAAAACCAGGTAACTGTCTCAAGGAAGTGTATTTGTGTAACAGGCATTAATAGACAGTGAATCAAGAAAAAAACAGGATTAGTGTGGGAGAGACCATAAAGCTTGGAAAAATACATGATATGGAGTGTAAGAGACATGAATGAGACAGAATATTAATTTATTTCTTAAACATATTGTTTCTATCATCAGATATTTTATGTACTTTCTTGTATTGCTTGATGCAACAATATGGTATTTTGTCACAAAAATAGTGTGATCTGCTGATTTGTATTTGCTTGTTGGTAGAGGTAGCAGTTATCCCTGACTTTGAATCCTATTTATGGGAACTGAAGTCTTTGTGCTAATACTGATGAGTTAAGTTTATTCCCATCATGTGTGCAAGGAAAATTAGCTGCCCACTTTACATGTATCATGTATGTGGAAGTTCTGTAATACACAATATGGAAAATAAAGATACAGATTACATGACAAGGAAATTGAATTTGTATTTTGAATATTATTAAGTTTTAAATCTAATTTTTAAAAATATTTCCTATACAGAGTTCTTGCACAAGTGTCATGTGAAGTTGGCCAGCCTAAAGCAACCAGACCACATGATGGAATCTTGTTTGTTAATGTTGAGTTGTCTCCCATGGCCAGTCCAGCATATGAAGCAGGAAGGTTGGTTTCCTCCTCTGTTTTATTTTCTTCTTACTGTGAGCTGAATGGAACAAACCCTCTTTCAGTCTGGGCATACTTTTACTTCATAACCATTCAGTCGGTCATATACAGGGATAGGGCTGGCCCAGGTTCAATCTGCTTTCAAATTGTTTATAACCTGTCATTGAAGACCTTTATTTATTACAAAGCACTATTTCTGAGATCTCACAGAAAAAAATTTTATAGATGGCCTGGTTCCATATCAGTTTAAAACACAATTATGACAGCTGGCATATTTTCATTTGATCTACAATCTATCATTACTCAACTGTGAAATCTCTATATCTGTATCAGCAATTTTGCACCATACCACATAAATTGCAGTCATATAAAATAAAATTTAAAAGTACAGTTTTATTTATTCTGTAGGAAATATTTTCAGCAGTGTCATATATTTTCATTCATTACATTTTTATCATCATGTGAACACTAAATTACATCTCATAATATGTATGGTAATTACATGTGTATGTGTTTACTTCATCCTGCCCAGGCCATCCCAAGAAGGAATTGAACTGTCAAGACTGATGGAAAGATGCTTGAAAGAATCCCGGTGCATGGATTTGGAGTCCCTCTGTATTGTGTCTGGTGAAAAGGTTAACAGCTGTTTTCATTGCAACTGAGCCTGCATGAAGCTCTTAAAATCTTATACAGAGAAATAAATTGCAACCACTTGATGAGGCCTAATTGGAATAAATTGTAAAGTTGTGAAACTGTTAAGACTCACTTGTTGCACTTCTCTGTCTAGACAATCTCTCGTGGATGTAAAATGGCATACTGACTTTCTGTTGTATTAATTAAGGCAAAACTAGCAAACTTCATAAACTATAGAAACTGACAATCCATTTTCAGCTTTAAAGCTTGTAAGGTTAATGCACATTGCAGATAAAAGACTTAGCAGTGATTGATTATAGAGTTATTGTTTATAAAGGGACTGTATTGCAAGTATTCTGGATAGGAACAGTGGTAACTGTTACCACTGTTGTAGTTATTTGTACCATTCTCTGGATCTCTTGGTCAAGAAAGTTACACTTCTTCGAGCACCTTTGTCCTTGTGTGACATTTGGTCACTTTTTGTATTAAGTTCTGTGGCTACATCAACAGCAAACAGAGAAGGCACCGTATGATTTGACTTGAGGATCAAAAACTGGTCCAACATTTTCTTTTCTGTATCATTTACTGTATCTTTTTAACTTTATTCTCTTTACAGGCTTGGCATGTCAGAGTTGATATCCATGTTCTAAATAATGAAGGAAACATCCTCGACTGCTCCAGTATTGCTGCCATCGCAGCACTTGCACATTTCAAGTAATGTATTCTTTTTTATTATCCGTGATCTGTTGTCCATAAGATGTAGAAATGTTTCCTGAGTGGGGAGAAAATTTACACAAGTCCTTGGAAATTTGAGAAAGTATTTTTCTTTTTTTTATTGCTATTTCTCCATTTGCTGTGATACATGCACTTAGAGCTAGACTACCTGCAGTGTCTTGTGATTGCTCAGACAAAAGTTCAGAAAGTTTTTTCATGGTCTGGTTCCTTTCCAGTTGGTTTTGTAAAACAAGTTTTAATGCCTGAAAATAGTCCTTCAGCTTAACATTCTGCCAGTCAGGTTCTTGGAAAGTCCTGAAACTATTCCATTCCTGTTCCAGGAGACCAGATGTCACTGTGCTGGGTGAGGAGATCACAATTGTAAGTGACAGTCAGTAACAGTTTTGGTATAATCTTTGGAAACAGCTGTCAAAAAATATACTGTCTTAGAAACTATAGAAATGTAAACATAGAAAATTTTGTAGCTCTGGGTAAGTTCCACAGAGCAGGTGATGAACTGTAATCCATTTAATGAGATCCTGTAGTGGCACAGAGATCTCTTGGGAAACATAGAACAGGCTGTGTTTAAAGGGACTTCACATGTACAATGACAAAATGAGTTTATAAAATAGTGTAGCATTTTACTGAAAATTTTCCTCATTAAGTACGCTGTAGAAATAACTATTCGAAGATTCATTTTGCTTAATGCTGAAGCCTGTGGATTTCCTTTTATCCAAAGCATTCCATTGAGGACAGAAACCCTGTTGCTTTGAGCATACATCACATGCCACTGTTGGTGTCGTTTGCATTCTTCACACAAGGGTAAGGCTGTTTACAAATACATCATTCACAGTGACTCTGTCACCACTATTATAGGTACACCACTAATTTATTTATACTAATATATTTATTATACTAATATACAAGCTTTTAAGGGCAAAACAGTATTTATCTTAATAGATTTTTATCCCTGTTCAGACTTTTCAAGAGAGTGTTGTGAAATGTATTTAAGAATTTGTAGATTAGAATAACATAAAAGATTCTTTCTCTGTCATTCATTATTGCAAGTCACCTGTATGATGGAACCGCAGACAGACTATGCAGCATTCTAGAACAGTACATACCTTAAGTGTCACATTACTTGCAGCAGGAAGAGCTTGGGGATGAGGATAGAGGAACATATTAAATTACCATACATCACGTTTATTTCTATGAAGCAGGATTATGAAATGGTGATATTGAAACAGTTTATCGTCTCTGATGTGAAACTTATAACACTTTTATGCAGCAAGTTGCCCTAACAATGGCTCAGAATTGTTGTCATGTATTTGTGGTAAATCCTAACATGTCAACAAGGCATTCATTCTCTGTCCCCAGAAAATACATGTTACTGGATCCCTCTGAGAAAGAGGAAAAGGTTATGGAAGGAAAGATGGTTATAGGGATGAATAAACACAGAGAACTCTGCACCCTGCAAGTGACTGGACAGATGTTGTTGCTCAAAGATCAGGTTTGGTGGCACAACTTTAATTTCTTTGCTATGATGGTATTATACGTGTTTTTTTTCTGTGTCCTGTCAGCTAGACAAAGTCTTTTGGAATTCATAATTTCCTCCTAGAATCTCCTAGAGAATTTGCTGCTATCAGAAAATCACCATGGGTTTTCAGCCAACGTTGTTATCAGAATCAATCTCGATGTAGGTGATGTATTCAGTGAAAGTATTGGGATCTTCTGCAGATTCTTTTTAAAGTTTCTTATTGTGATAAAGGTTTCTTGGGCAAACTTCCTGATATATTTAACTAGCATGCACTTCCACATTCTGATTGGGACACGGATAGCAACATCATGGGTTTACTTGAATATTCAAAATTTTACCCTCATCCTTGAAAAGATTGTGAAATTATGTGAATATTTTTGGAACATTTCCTTTCTCAGGGGAAAGGTATGTTATATATTATAGAAATAACCAGCCACTTTCTTTAGTTACAGTTTATACCTGTCATCCTGCATATTAGACCCTGATGAAAACTGCTTACTATATTCATCAGACATGTACCTAAGGAGTTTGCTTGTAAATGTCAGATTACTTGATACTGTGTTGTTTTTACAGGTCTTACGGTGCTCAAACATTGCCGTGATGAAAGTCACTAAAATCACTGAGCTGATACTCCAGGCTTTAGACAATGATAAACAAGCCAGGTAACTGTAAATTTCAGCTCTATTAGTGCAGAGGGAAAAGTATTTCCTTATTTCAAATGCTGATTACTCTTAATTCAGAGTGCCATTTCTTGATAGTAGGTTTCACATAATCATTTAAGTTCCATTAGTCACACACCCATATTCACAGATGCCATTACATATTCACAGATGCCATTACATATTCACATATTCACAGATGCCATTACATATTCACAGATGCCATTAAATTCAACTGAAAAAAATAAACTGAGACTGTTGGACTGCTTTTTTAAAAAAAATTTTTTGACATTGACCAACGTTATGATATGGTCTTTCCTGTGGTTTGGAAACAAAGGGGTGATCAGAGCAAAAATATTTTGGCCTTTGAAGCTGAGGTCTCATCGAGACTGAAGTCAGTTACTGTTATCAATAGGAAAAAGAAATGACAGCAAAATGTGCAGAATTGTCTGTATTACTTCCCTTGAATATGCTGAAAAGGAAAATTTTAAATTGAAGAGCATTTTTGCAAATCTCCATAAGTGGTCTCTGAATATTTTTAAAATAAAGGGATGTAACATTAAGATAATTGCTCATCACACGTATATTTTTATTTACTGTTAAATGACATGAAATTTGAAGTTGTGGAGATTTAAAATGTAAAGTTCAGTATTATTCAAGGCCGTTGTCAATGAGGTTCACTATAACCTATACATAAGGCACTTCAACCTCTTGATGGTAATATTTGTATGTGGCAGATTACGTGGTGAAAAGCACGGCTTTGCTGAGCTGGTATCTGGTGATAAGATCTCCTCCAACCAACAGCCTAGCATGGCAGTTCCATCTTCTGACGCCCAAGTGAAAGAGGAGCTAGAGTCGGACCAGGCAAGCTCAATAGACAGTGACAGTGGAGATGATGTTCCTTATGGTGCTAATGGAGACGCTGCGGGGATGGAGAGGTAATTTTTATCTACATTTGGAGCTACATTGTTTGTTATTATGAATTCCAGGCTTTCAGCAAAAATTATATACAGTTAATACCCCGTCACAAGGTGTAGTACATTGACATTGTTGATTCAACAATGATTGATCTCTATTTCTGTCTAATCTCATTAAGGGCAATATTAATCCTTGTCAAATGAGTGTCAAATCATTTCTCACTGCTATGTTACCTTTTTAAAATTAGAGGTGATCAGGGAAACACTAGCTTTGAATTGTGCAGTTATCTCATAGTTGGTGGAGTGTCAGCATTCAAGGCGAATCAGTGAAGTTGGCCGAGACTGGGTCATGCAGTGAGGGCGTTGTCTGAACTGCAGATGTCTAATGCCACTATATTAAATGGAACGTTATCAGCATTTGAATCTGAAAACTCCAAATGTAAAGATTACAAAGTATTTTCATTAATTTTTTTTTCATAACTTTGTCAGTGATATTTTTGTTGGGTTAATAATGATGCTAGTTTCAGAAATTAGCAAGACAATGAAGAACAGCTTCAAACTAATTTTTTTGGTTGTTGTTTTTTTGGCAAATATGCGCGCGCGCGTGTGCGTGTGTGATAAGCCTTTTTTTTTTTTTTGTAAGGAGGTGGTTGTGTGAGTGAAAGAGAGACCGAGCGACAGAGAGAGAGAAAGAAAGACGAGAACGCAAGAACCGCATGTAAGCAACGTGCAAGTGAGCGATAGCAAGTGTAGAAATGAGATCATGAGACTATGGAAACCAAGAGTGTATTATTGTTTATTGTAATTGTTGACAAATTTGTGAATTGGCATAATGCCTAATAAACTCAACTTGAACTTGAACTTGTTGTCTTCCACAGATCCAGCAAACCAGTTGTGGACATCTTGGTGAGTTCGAAACCAGCAACGCTAAATATAATGTGCAGTGGAATCTATTTAAGTGTTCTTACTTTATTTAGTTCAAGTGAACAGAATTTTTCGTTCTGATTTGCTTCTTTTCTGCCATCAGTAATAGATAACCAAAGACTCTGTCTCAGATATCTCTGGTCCTGTGAAGTTTAGATTAAGTAGACTCCATCTGTCACTATATGGCCATGTGGTTTGAAAGTCATACCTAGAAACTGAAGACTGTCAAGTCTAAGGTTTATGTGTTTGACTTGTGGGTTGAGTGGCTTACCCTGTGATGTCCTTGGGAGAGACACTTCATTCCTCTCTCCCCACTCAACTTGGGTGTAAAGAGTACCTTGCTTTAGAGCTGGGGGGACCAATAATGACTTTGTTAAGTGTTTCATTTGTAATATTATATATTTATATTTTTATATATTTTTTATTATATATATTTATTTTATTTAATAGGAGTACTGTTCTGTATGTTTGTATTATGAATGAAATGAATAACATTGTATGGCACCGTAAACCAATTTCCGTACAAGATCAATAAAAAAGTCCCATAATTTGACAGCTAATACAGTAACTTCAGTAACTAACACGTAAGGACCCAGACTTGTTTGTTTGATCTCTGAATTATATTTGTAAGTTTACTGCCAGTCAAAATAAGGTTTGAGTCGCTTTTTGACTGCATCAATTTACTAGTATGACATGAAAGCCTAATATGTATTAGGTCATTAAATGTAAAAATGTTTAGACCTAGCAGAATTCTGGCCTGAGGTATGGTCATTTAAAGTTGCAGGGGGATCACCCTCATACAATGGAAAAAAATTCCAAGAAAATTGTGATTGAAGAACAATATTCACCATAAAAATCATCTAATGTGTGTTACAAAATCTTAGAGATTTATCTACAGATTACTAACCTTTCACACTTAAAACTAGCATTGACATGTGCAGAAATTTATTTTATCCTCGATTTCGGCAAGAAACAAAAATATGATAATGCATAGTCCCAACCACCTTGAGAGCCTGACATCTCAGTGCCTTATCCAGTGACACAAGTCTCATTTTGACTGAGTGCAAGACATTTGTTTTATTCATGGCCACAGTCATGTACCAGTAATGAGATACACATACGGCCTCATGTAGTCTAGTCCGTAAGACTGTTATCATACATCTTCACTGAATGCGGGGCTGCATATATAGGGATTTCAACATAATACTTGCAAGCATTTGAGGTTTAAAACATTTTGCAGCACTTGTTTTTGTGGTGCAATATTTTTGGGTCTACTTCTGTTTTCCTTTAACTTTGTAATTGTTTTTAGGGAAACGTAGGGAAATGGTTTTATAATGCCATACAGCATTATGCATCTAGTTCATAATACAGATAAACATAGAACATACAAGATCATTGCATCAAGGTAACCATGTGAACATTAGATGTATTGTGCCTGTTTGGGGCATAGATCATTATGCTCATCTTGGTGTTTTGACAGATGTTTTCTTACATAATTTAGGTTTAGGGATGCTCTTAGTGATTGTAACCATCTTTGTTGTGCTCAATGAATACTTTTTAAAAACTAAATCAGGGTTCAATCTCTGCATTCTCTTTGAAGAGATTAATGTTTTTATCTTCTGGCTTTACATTTCAGACGAAAGGTGTTGGAATGATTGGGGAGGGAGGAGCAAGTTCGTGGCTGGACCTCCCAGCTCAAGTCAAGGGTAAAGATCAAGTGAAGAAATCAACCAAATCTAAGCCACAAAGGCAAGCCATGGACACAGAAGGTGAATACAAATCAACTGATTGCCTTGAACTACTTGGTCATAAGTTTTGTCAGTCAGTGCATAAGTTTCAAAATCCTCCCTAAAAGTACATTGAATGTGTGCCAAACATTCCTTCTTTCCTGCTCTTTCTTTGCAAAATTGACTCGATGGGTACCATAGATAATTTTTAGAGAGAAAAAGGTATTAAAAAAAGAAAAATTATTTTTGATGTGCGTGTCCTAAGAGTTGTCTGACCAGAGATCTGTGGCCATATGCATAATCCGTATTTTAGTTAACCCCTGTGGTAACCACTGGAAGCTCCCACAACATTAGTAATGTTTGTTGAAGTTCATGTTGTATGTTAATGAACATTAAGATTATGCAGTGATTAGAACATAAATACTCTTATATGACCAATTTCAGAATGAAAATAGGTCACAAAGTCCATCCCCAGACTTGAGCAGAAATACCTAGATCTATATTAATAAAACGCTTCAGCCAAATTTGTGTCACAGTTTTTCTTGAGAACTACGTAACATAAAAACATGCGGTTTTGTAGGAAAATACACAATAGGTAACTATACACATCAGTCGTCTTTATTTTTTTTACCCTTTTTTAAAAGAAAGAATGTGTATGACAATGAAATACAATCTCTGATAGATCTTTTCAATCCGCCGGATTCGCCAGTCGTCCAACTTTTTCACAGAGTCTAAAGCATTCGTCTATGATGCCTTTCAGTGCGCTAGGTATTCTTTCGCCGCTGGTGCATTGCCTGCCTGCCCATTTGTAAAATGGGGTGTTAGTCTTGTTTGGTATATTTTTGGAGTGTTTTTCATATTGCTTTTCTCATTCTCTTAAAAGTTTCAGTCCTTGATGGGAACATCATTTTTTATTGTGCTTCATCTCTTTGTTGCAGATGGTGACAGTGAGGAGGAATCACAAGTCATTCTCCAAAATACAACATAGTGCATCTTCAGTTTCGGGTGGAGGGGGGGAATGTTTCTGGTGTTCAGGAGAGAGGGCAGCAAGGAAAATACAGAATATAGGCTTTCTGTGTTTCCATCGTTGAAGGAGGTTGACGAGTTTTCAGTTTTGATGTGGCATATTTGTTAATGCTGCGATCATGGCAAATTTGTTTATATCCATGCATATATTTTACAATTAAAAAAGAAAATCAAATTTGTGTGGCTTAACTTCTTGAATTGTTATATTCATTTTTACCATAGACAAGTAATTTATTTTGCCTCATGGTGGTCATTAAAAAAAATTGTGTGCTTCATGAATAAACAAACCAAAGACTCCCCATTCTTCAAATGGCATTAACACGGCTGAGAAGATAAATTCATAGAGCATAAGACTTCTGACAGTAGTCTGGAGAGAAAATGCACTACAGATGAGATAGAATCGAACGTATCCAACAGCATTATATACTGATGCCTTAATAAATGCAACAAAAGTTGGACCAAGGTGGGTGATCGGGAATACCCCCATCCCAAAGTAAACAGAAATAATTACAAATGTTATCAGCAAAACTCATGAGCACAAGATGATATCTGTGTTGCAGGCAGCAATATTTAGTAGAAATTATAGAAATGCGTCTGTCAGGACAGTTTTTAAGTTTCAAATTAGTACTCATATTTCTTGAGATTGAATTGTGAAATATTAACTGTCTTAGTCTACATGGATTTTGCATGTTTTACACAAGTTATTTCCCCGGTATACACAGCAGTTTTCTTCTACTCTAGAAGTAGAAACTTAGTTGAGCCATAGTTGTAACCCGATCTCCTTGACCTATGACCCTGCCTATTGTTAGGATGATGATCGGTGTTCCTCGTGAGACAGGCAATAAATCAGTTCAGGAGGTGATGTTATTCTACGATCTCAAGAGTATTTTGACCCGAATTTAGTAGGCTACTTTTTAAAGTCTTTTTCTTTGATTTCCCGTTCATCTTTACCCAATTATTTCAAGACATTAGTGCAACTTAGATTTTGCAGACAAAACTGATATAAATTTTGTTGCAGAATTCCCCAGGGAAGAATTTATTTCATTTATTTTTACCCCTGTATCTATAAATGTGTTATTGCAAAAACAATCATTTTTGAATGACGTTTCTTTACTTATGCTAGTTTTCACACAAATGGGAATTTCACCATGGTGTTCCCTATTATTTCATGCTAATATCTGTGGAGACAGAATTATGGGTTTTCCAAAGATGTGCTCACAAGGACCATTTGTATGAGGGATGTTACTGATTGAGGAAGGCTCAGCTTGTGTAGCTGCTTGAAATACAGTGAAACCTCGCTATACCGCCACCCGTTATACCGCCATTCCCGCATACCGCCAGCTTTTCGCCGTGGAACGGATCTGACACCTATAAAAAGTCACTAAAAATCTCGTTATACCGCCATCCGCCAACAGTTTAACTGTTACATTCATAACCTGAGTATAGTAAATATTGCTCGTTATACCGCCAACGTAAATTTAACCCCCACTCCCCACCTCTACCTAAATCCAGCTTACAGACGGAACATCACTTGGCGCCACAGTCTGTGCTTGTTACTCAAACACCAATCCTACTACACACTCTTCGCTATTGTTTTAAAAGGAGATAACTGCATTATTTTAGACATGTTAGCCAGTCCAATGGTGGTAATTAATAATTACTTATTTCCCTTGTTCTACATGGTATTTTCGTTGTACCGCCATTCTCGTTATACGGCCATTTTTCTGTTTGCCCCTTAATTGGCGGTATAACGAGGTTTCACTGTAGATTCTTCTCCACTTTATGATGTATCTCTCTCTCTCTCTCTGTCCGTTCTTTTTCTCTCTCTATTTCTCTGTGTCAGAGTTCCCTCTCACTCTTTGCTCATGCCATCTCCCTCAACTTTCTGCTCGCCTTTGCATTGAAGAGCATGGGCACAAGCACACAAACATCCCAAAAATTCATACTTCAAAGAAATATTTTTGTGCCGGTAGACTGAGTAATAGAATGGCTGATGAACTCACATGCTCAACTATTACGCATAATGAGTATTATATACACCAAACTTTGCTGAATATGCTGTGACAGGAGCAGAACATGTGAATTACAGAGGCGATATTCTGCAATATAATGAAACTGACATTTCAGAGTGGTTGTGTATCTGACACAATCAATGACAGATGTGACTTCAGGATAAAAAAAAAATTCTGAGACAACTACATATTAAAATTATTGTGCATGCGTGTGTGCATGTAACTATGTATGTGTGTGTTATATATATATATATATGTGTGTGTGTGTGTGTGTGGGAATCCTCTGATTCCTCAAATCTTAATCTGCAGCTTCTGAATTCTTAATTCATAGTGAGCATGTCTAGCCCATATAAGCAGCACAGCTTCAAAATTAATTTTTAAAGTGGATTTGTGGCAAGTCTCTGTATGACATTAGGAAATCTCAGTAAATATGTCATGAATTATTTGAAAGCCTGCAAATCAAATTTCATAGGCATAATCTACAGCTTCTGGCCTCTTCATACATGTAACTCACATATGTAGGAAAACTAGCTTAGCTTTAGAATTAATATTTTAAGTCATTTACTCTAATGAGAATTGATTTATTATTAGCTTTCATAACTCATTTTATTTGGTTCTAATTAACGGTGTGCTTTCATAAAATCCTCGTAAAAATTGAAAGTTAAATTTTAAATCTAATTTTTAACTTTTTCGATGCACTATGTTGATTAGTTATAACTGGATGAAGTTGGGAGAAAAAGTCAAAAATTGATTCGAAAATGCAAGCTTGGGCCTATTACCTGTTGACTGGAGTATCAGGTTATGTTTTATGGGGCTGCCTTAGCAGGCGGAGTGAGAGACTAAGTTACCAACGGTTAACTGCTGTGTGTAGAGGTGCAAACCCTTGCTTTTTCTGTTTTGGAAATAAATCAAGAGCATAAAATTTCAGCTGTGCCATTGAACTTATCTCATAAGTCATGAAATACCTGCTCAGTTTTCCAGACTGATTAGATAAACAATCTGAATCCTGGAATTTCTTAGAATTTGTTTCATTGTTACGAGAGGAAAGTATTTCAAGTTTACCTCATACTGTGTGCCAAACACAGGGAATATATAATGTTTTAGTGATATTGTAATATGCAAATTCTTCAGCGCTTCATTTCAACTAACTGCATCCACAGACATTCAGACTAGCATACAAAAAACAAGTTATCAATCCTTTAAGTTTCATACACGCTTTATTAGTACAAAATCTAAAAAAACCCAAGGGCCTAAAATATTGAATTTCTATAGAAAGAAACTCCTAAGTTATGCCTGAACATGTGGCAATTCCAAGGAGTTCCGATCTACAAATCAACACTATGGCCTTGAATCACTAAAACCCATAAATGGGCAAAGAAGCGTATCAACAATCTTAAGTCAAATTTGTCTTATCTGACAAAAAATTTTAAGTGGCCCATAAATTTCAGATTTTAAAAATTTTCATTAACATAAAATGCATCAACAGTAAAATCTTAGGTGGGATTTTTTTTAGCAAACAATATTGATTTGAGTAGTTTGATACAAAAGGTTCTATCAAAAATATACATGTAAATAGGAAAAAGTACAGGCAGCAGCAAAAAGCTGGTTACAAAAAACATGAATGCAAAATAACAGATCAAGCAGTAGATGAACCATTGGGGGTGCAGCCTCATGCAGGTCAAATGAATCCCTGCATGGTCCAACAAACCCTTTGGTGACGGTTGTTCTGCACTTTATGTTAAGTGGGCCATTCGTTCGAGTGGCGAGAAGAGGTAACGATTTATGTTGGCAATGGAACAATTTGTTCTTTATGGTAACATGGTGGGAAAAACCTGGATGAATGAGGTACAATAATGTGGTAGGCTGGATACAGTTATATTCACTCACTCACGGCTACAGATGGACGGAGGTAGAGAAAAAAAAGGGCTGAATTCTGGAGTGAATAAAAAAAACCACTTGATCGGCAATTGCTCAGAATGTTTTATGGACCTAAAACTGATGAAAACTGATGATATTCTACAACAAAGATTGAGGGAGAAAATTGCTATATCTAAAGGCTTTCTTGGATATGTATAGAATAGGCAGATCTGAGCTAGGACAGGACTTTCGGGAAGTATATTGGTGCACTACCATTTGAATTGAAAGCAGAAATGTACATATTTACACAAATTTAAGGAGTCCTGGCAGAAATTCGACAAATTTGGATAATGGAACGTGAAATTTTCAGTTGAGGATGATTGACAACCATTACATGCATCATAAGTGAATAAATCGCACATTTCTCTTCTTCGCACACTTTTAGTGTAAGGGCACTTAGTGTAATATCACACCAATGATGCCATGTGGCTAGCAATGTCACACTACAGCAAAACGGCAACACTTTTCAAAGTTGCCATAAACTGTTGCAAACTTGCTTTTGGTCAGACCATCCACTCTGCACCACTGACGCACATAGTTTCAGTTTGTGTATGCCCTTCACAGATCTGAATACCATCTTTGTACAATATCCTACCTTAAAGACTTGCTTTCAGATGTCACCACACACAGACTGATCTACCAAAGAGATTACAGAAGTGCTTTGAATTTAAGTGAATAAAATAAAACTAGAAACCATATATCTATGATAAGTGAACCAATAAAGCGTTTTTAAAATGTTCTTTCATAAACTCATGTACAAATGCTGTCAGGGTCCAAAGATCTTCACTGCCTTTTTTTTCCAGAAATTTTCAGGCACTTGAGAAAAATTCCAGTAGAGAAGATGGACATAACTTTTAAAGCTACAATTTGGAATAGTCCATTTGCTAATCAAAACGGATTTACACATGTATGGGTGAGTGACAGCTACAGAGCAAGTCTTTAAGAAGGGTTCCCTGTACAATAATAAGTAACCTCAAAGAGGATGTGGGCAAAAAATACATCATATTCATACATACAATTTCGCTAGCTTTACAGATGCCACAAGATTTCAGCGCATAGAGGGGCATTTTGGCAGTTCAGTTCTGGACCAAGAACACGATCAAATTTTTTTGATGAAGATTTTGGATGGCAAAACATACTTTGACCATGAAAAAAAAAGTTACTGGTAATAAACCAAGACAGACGCTGGACCTAGAGTTATTAATTTTAGTCCCAGCAATGAAATTCTGGAAATGCGCCCGATTTTCTTTGTTGGCATACTGTAGGCATTTTAGGCACTGATATGCCATCTTTTGAAAAAGGCACATATGCACTATAAATCACAGTGTCTATATGTGCCTTTTTGTCATAAGACAGCAGTGATGTACAACAGTTATTGGAATAACAGAGCACTTGAACAGCCATGCATAATTCTTGGACCACCATTCTCTTAACGATGGGGCATAGGAACCCCACTGTGTAGTGTTTTATGAGCTGGTGCCATGAGTATGTAGGAGAAACATGCTGCCAAGATCTTATACAGTGATCAAAATAATATACTGAGGTTACAATACAAGACGAAAAAGGAGACAAAAAAACGGAATAAATATACAGCCTGGGAACCATGTGTGAAGACTCAAAAATAGACTGGTGGNGGGGGGGGGGGGGGGGGGGGGGGGGAGGAGAGAGAAAGAGGAGAAGGAGGAGGAGAGGGGAAATAGACTTGCAAGTAAGATGAAAGGATCTGAACAAACTGTCAGGTGGGGGGAAAAGAAAGTAGGGATGTTGGGGGAAGAAAAAAAGGTGTTGGGGGAGGAAAGAAAGGTGTCAGGGGAGGAAAGAGGAAAAAAGAAAAATGGGAAACAAGCAAAGAGGTCCTGGGGCAGTGTGTTTTGGCGGTACACAATCACTGACAAAAACATGCAGAGTAAATGTAATAGGCTGTGCAAATGGGTGAAGGGATGTTAGCAAATCAGATCGACAGACAGGCAGAAGACTAGCTTGGGAAGAAGGGTTCAAAACATTATGAGCTGAATCACATTTGGTTTCATTCACAAGGGGACAAGACCAAAGGGGAAAGGATAGACAGAATGAACATACGAAAACAGAACAGGATGGAGAGACAGGCAAGTGAGGATGGTAGTTTTTAACAAATGCCGCATCTTGTGCTGCCAATACGAGATTCCAGTGCAGGACACTCAACAATTCATCAGAAGACTTGTCATTGCAATGATCTACATCTCAAAAATGACAAACTTGATATGCAAGCCACAGCTGCCACATGTGTTTGGAACTACCCATGGTATATATTAATAATATCTGATAATAGATATATCTGAAGCCACAAATATAGCTATTTATCATCACATTCACAAAACATCTGCATCTTTCAGGCAGTCACAAGAAGGAGAGCTCCAGGCTCATGATAGCTAATATCATTCAAGCTTGCTGCTCCTCTTCTTGTGATGCTTAATGGCAGGTTAAAGCCACGGATGACATGGGGAAGGGGAGGGGGAGAAGTGGCAGACAAGGAGAAAAAGACATAAAAAAGATTTGTCATTCCAACTACAGAGAGCTTTGCCATGTTGTGAAAGCCATAACAAATCATCACTGCAATGGGAACGACAAGAAGAGTTTGGAAAGCAGAAAGGAAAAGGCAAAACGAACAGATGGCGGCTGGAGATGAGCAATGAAGAAAAACATTGGAAAGTGCACAGAGGAAATGAGGTTTAGATATGCAGTTGGGAAAGAAAAAAAACACAAAAACAGGAGAAAGGACGTGTGGAAAAGCAGTAAGTGCAGAACAGAACAGAACAAAAAAAAAAAAAGGAAAAAGATCACAGGTAACAAAATGATTAATGCAGTGGACAGAGGATAGATGAGCAGTAGACAAGAAGTCGAGAAAGACAGGAAGTATAGAAAGACAGAGAAGATGTAATAATAAAAACACAAAAAAAATTGGGCGATCATGTCAAAAATGAAGTGGATGGTACTAAGTTTGGCTTCCAACACATTTTTCAGTTTTACACAACAAATTGATGGAATATGATTGGTTGAAATACTAGCTGCCTGCATGTGGAAGATCATCGGTACAGTAAATATATTATATTGTGCTGATTAACATTAACAGTCTTACAAGGCACTTGATGGCACTAACATTGTGATAATGGTCATAGGAATGATGAAATATTTCAAAATGAATAAAGGTGGTAAAAATGTTTCATTATAATCTGAATTATGAAAAAGGTAAAATCAGATCATAAAATTGAAGAGTTTAGTTCAAGGCAGTCATGGTTAGCCTCTCAAAAGTTTTCTTCAACAAATGGAAGTAGATCTACACATGCTGGCATGCAGCTAAAACAAAAATGCAACACTGGGTGGTTTTAGACTTTCCAACAGGATTTGAATACACATAGGGCTCTCTTGCACAAATACAAGGTACTCTTATTAAGAAGAAACTAACCCCCATTTCTAATAATGACCTGAATTCTCAGGCAGCGCAAAAAAAGGACAATTCCTTTTACATGCATGTGTTCAACATTTCATCTGAAAGGGCCTGGTATAATTAGAGTTCTAATTGGTCAGAAATTGGAGCTATGATGGCAAATGTTCATTGAAGCATACAGTAAACAAACACCACTCATCAATAACCCCAGTTATGTTTATTCATCATCTACCGACTAAGGTGGGCCTACACTGGAATGTCTTTAGTAATAGTTTGTGAAAGGAGAGACCACTTTTTTTTTAGTGGGAGTGAGTGAGGTTGTGTTTTACGGCGTGTCAGCATGATTACGGCTATATTACGCCCTCATGGTTACTGTTAACGTTTTTTAGTAGAATTTTCCTATCAATTTTGCCTGGACAGCTGCCGCCAGGCCTACTCTTTTACGATTTTAAAACTGCCAAGGGATTTTTAACGTGCGCAACGTGCACACGGGACCTAGTTTTTCGTCCTTATCTGAGAAGACTATAGATGCCGGCTTTCCTACTCTGAAAGCCAGAGTGTGACCGTCCTAACGGCTTCAAAACTGCAACGGGCTTCACTGTTGCAGGGTCACACTCCTAAAATGTGCAGAGACCATGTTTTAGGTAAAAACGTAGTACACAAATATGTTCGTTGTATGTTATGATTTTATATCCTTTCGTATAGACCTATGTCTTTAATAAAGTTTTAAGATGTTGTGGGGGGAGGTGAAGTTGCTAGCAATTTAGTCTGTAGGATTTTACAGTATAGCGCTGTTGTTGACTTCCAAATTTGTCCTTTTAGGTTTGTGTTTATTAAAAGCTTTCTTGTTGCTGGAAACATCACCGCACTCTGAATATGCCCCATGCCAAAATCCACCTCAAAGAAACTACAGTATGTGATGTCCCCAATAGGAGTTGTCCTGTTTCAAGAAATCATGGGCAGTGATGACAGAATGATTACAATGTTGGGACTCAAGATCAAAAGATTGTTGTTCAATTCTCACCCCGGTCATGTTATTGGTGCCTTGAGAAAGCATTTCATTCATTTTCCCCAGTCCACTCCACACTGACATTATTACATGGCTAAAGGCAGTGACAAATATCAATGATTTAGCACATGTCAAAATGGCAGCAGTGTATGCTTCCAAGAGTAACTGGATTTGCCTCAAAACAAGACTACCTAAACATTATGATCATTAAACCTTACAATCTTTTTGATGTACCTGTGGTTACTAATCCCCTTCAATGCCAAACAAAATATCCATTGCAATTTATTCCTTTTGGAACTGGAAATAACGCATTGAGTGGTTTTCCTCATTGAAAGCCTGCAGCTTACCCTGGGGACTAACTTGTCATAGCTAGATCCTATATGACGCTTGAGGGACTGGCACTTTTCTTTTGCCTATAGTGCTACAACTGTCAAGAAAACGGCATCTGGTCATAGTCGGTAAAAATCAGTCGCCAATTAGTACTGTGACCAATTCTGAATGATCTGAAACAACAATGACCTAAGGCAGACATGTCAACACTGCAACTGGCCAAAATGTTGCCAGACATTTCGTCTGAAAAGTATTGTGTCCTGCCAGACAGACTGACCAAAAAGATATGACAGGATGATATGAATAATGATATAATAATGAATCATCTTAATTAAGCTGAATGCAACAAAATTTACAAGGAGCAAAATCTGAGCATAATACTGGAACTTTTTGTAAAAACTTTTCATAGAGACTGACAACAAGGACAGAAAATTTGAAAAACTGCAAAAAAGGTTGAAAGAAGACATTTTGAATAATAGATATGGAACTGCCAAATGCAATGAATAACAATGGTCATGAACAGGACGTAAACACTAGCAATGCAAGACAGCAAATGAATTTGCAGCTAACAGACAAAGCTGAAAGGATCAGAATAGACTGGAAAATTGAGATGATAATTGGGCCACCAGATATCGTTACAGTGGAGCAGTGTGCTAGACAAGATATGACAGCCATGGACTTGAATCCTGCAATGATCATATTATAGGCACTTAAGAAAACTTTTCATTCACATTTTCCTCAGTCCACTTATCTGTAAAATAGGTACCTGGCTATAGGCAATAAAGGATACTGTCAGAACGTTAGTGATCAGCGTGTGTGAAATGGCAGTGGCACTGTAGGCTCCACAAGAAACAAAAAGGGAGTAATCTGACCTGCTGGTGACAGTGGCTGGCACAAAACTTGTAAATCTAATATACATCAAAGCCGAAAGACATTTTATCGTTGGCCCTACATTTGCCTGCGGCTTCACCTAGGTAGCGATCGCTATCAGAAGACTGCTCTAAAGCACAGAAATCACAGAGGCTGCTATGAACGAATGAAACGCTGCGATTCCCTAGCTATCTTTTGTGCAAGTTATCATCATTCCAATTTTTCCCCCTCATACCTTTGGCCTGTCATTTTCTGCATGAAAATGGTGACACTGCACAAACGCATGAGAGAATACCAAGAACAAACCAGGAATTTTAAACAGTAAAAGTGATCAGAACTAAATATTTTAACACGCCCACCTTGTAACTCCCAACAAAACCTGTAGGCCTACGCAACAGTGAATACTGAAAATTACATCTGGCCGAGTTATGGCAACAGAAGACAATAGTCTGAATAAAGTAATTTTTTTTTTATATTGTTATTCTACTTTTCAGCCTTTTCATTTTAGATTTTATAGCTTGAAAATGCAAATTTTAACTATAGCCGGAACACTCAAAGCTCTTCCAAAATATTTTCCCGCTCGTTGTAATCCGCATTTTATCTAAAAAAAAGTTAAATAACTCAATGTGATTTGACTAAAAGCATGAAATTTGATACTTTAGGCTGTGCTGCTGATCCTAACAAAGCAAACTTGTATTCAAAGTTTAAAGAACTCACAACTGTAAAACGAACTGAAATGAAATTCCGAATTTCAGTGAACTGCGTTTTAAAGAGCAGAAGGCTTAGACTTATCATATAAGAAATTTAATACTCATGGAATCAAAGTGAAGGACGTTGTCCCCTCAGTACCGAATCAGTCTCCGGGGGGCCAAGCATCCCACTTACAAATAAATTTGATATATAAAAATTTACAAATATAATTTTGGTCACAAATTACTGTACAAAGTCGTCAAGTATGGGCTCAGTATGTCACATGCAAATAAATAAGATTCTGAATCTGTAAAGTAGGATACCCTCAGAACTAAGAATCATTTGTTCCCCCACCCTCACATCATAAAAGACTACTAATAGTACTACCCTCTACCAAGTACCACTAATTCTACCCTCTAATGACTAGTTGGTTTCATCACTGGTATTCTCTGTGTCGGCAGGTCAAAAAGGAATGGTGAGGAAGTCTCAATTCAAAATAAATTAAAGCACCTAGAACACTGATTCAGTCTAGTTTGAGAAAAAGTAAATATATACAAAACTACAAAGTTCACTTGCATAGGAAGTATGCATTAGACTCGGCATTAGGCATGAAATCTATGTACATTGATAAGCAAAATATGAGAATCAGAAGTGGAGACCCAAGCATTTAGTTTATATTCTACATTGAAAATGCTCTCTTCGCCCTGTTTTACATTCTACATTGAAAATGCTCTTTTTGCCTTGTTTACACACTAAATTCTCCCCTACCCTCAATATCCCCTATCCTAAATGTGGCAATTGTCAGAATGACTAAATGCAGGAGTAGTTCCACAGAATATGTTTTATAAAAAAAAAAAAGCACCCTATTTTCAGATCTATTGCTCCAGCAGGAAAGACACTTTCCAAAGACAGATCAACTTCTCTCTGAATGAACAGAGCCATCAAAGAAGAAAAAGGAATTGATCATTACATAGCATGCTATTAAAATGAATTTGCTACACTTGACAATTGATCTTTTTGGATAATCCAAGCACTGACTGGCTTCATGACTGGCAAAATTTGTAGATGACCAATAGAACTGACAGACTACATGCTTCTAAAAGCCAAACAACTTGTGCATGGATTGCTACATTTTTTATTGTTAAAGGATTGGGTTTCAAGCATAAAGGATCCTTAACAGGCATCCCTCTGAATACTCCGGAACAATTTGTTCAAAAGCTACTGGGGACGCCTGTAAAAAAATAGCATGCTATTGATCAACAAACAACACCTATCCTATATACATGACTGACTTGTCGTATATACATCACCGGTACCCACTATACTGTCCTAGACGGAAGATAGATGAGATAAAACCGACACTTGCTGAGATAGGAGTCACTAAGAGGAAGAAACCCAAGAGACCGACACAGACCTCAGACTGGAAAAAAAGCAAAAGACAAATCTGACCTTAAGACAAAATACCTGGGAGAAACTAAACCACAGGCCGATCAAATAAGAGAAGAGTGCAAAATGATTGAAAATACAAAAGAAAATGAAAAGAAAAACATACCTGAGGAAAAGGACAAAATACCTGAGAACTACAAATTATACACCAAAGTCAATAAACAAAATATGTGTGAAAGAAAAAGAAGAAAAAGTAAGAGAAATATGGACAAACTGGTTCGGCTGAGACAGACATTGTCGTCAAGGCTGAAAGAGCCGACATGACAGCGGTAGCACATCTTTCTTACGCAGAACACTCGCCGCTCTTCGAGGGAGTAAAACAACACCCAAACAAACTACAAAAAAAAGGGGAAAATGAATGGAGGAGAAAACATCTTGCCAAGCATTTGATTTCTAACTTCCATTAGAAAAAAAAAAAAATTCGATCTTTACAACGTTCCAGATATCTAGAGCAGGGTTAAGATCTAGCCATCCCAGAAGTCAAAATACTATAGCTAAAGCCATGAATTTGCTTTCGCTGAATAAATATTTGATATTTACAAAATGTGTAGTAGAAAACCATAAAATGTTTATGTATTACAATCTCCTCTGCCAAATTTGCAGTGCATAGAGAGCCCCAGTGTAAAATTACCAGTCGGAAAGGAACCACCGCAGTGTAAGAGTTTATAAAGAGAAGTCGTCTAATAATCCTATTGGGGACATGAGCTTACCACTGACTAATTCAAGCAATTTCTTTTCCCATTCCATCCCTTACCCCACCCAAAACAATATAATTTGATCTTTCTCGGAGCCCTTAAATAAAGCAATCCCCATTTCTGAAGAAAAAAACCCAAATGCTCTGTATCCTGGTAAACACATGTCCAAAATTTTCATAATGACAGACTTATAAGCTCATGCGGCAACCATTCAACCAATCTCACCCATTCACCCTCTTCTGGTAGATCAAATGGCCAACATCTGGTGCTGCACACAAATCGTGCACAGGATAATCGCCTGACACTGGCCAAGTGAACCACCATCCGAGGAGGGAACAGATGTGTGTAAAATACATCATATATAATCATTCATTAACAATCAGATTTGTCGTCATTATTGCACTTTCTCACCAGTGTCTGCATGTGCAACAACAGGTGGACCGTGGAAGAGCTAGAAGCAGGATAGGATGGAAGTGAAGTTTACAAGAAGGAAGCAGACAGCTGAGAAGCTATGTATGGTTCAAGACAATTGTAAAGGAAAATACTTTTAAAGACACCAGGAAATGGTAATTTCCACCCATCTCTGGGTAAAGTTCAATAATTCAAATCACTTTTCCCTAGCATGATCACTAAAGGAACCACTAAGTTTTGAAATCGGATGTAAACGGCAAATTATGGGAAACTTCACAATCCTGTTGACAAGGCAGGTGCTGGTTTTCTGAATCTATAAAAGCTAAGGAGCAAGAAATTTGTTTCTTTTAACTGGTAAAATGTTAAAATCAGTTTCAGTGTAAAAAATACCAGGTCTATCAAAGATTGATTTATGTTGGCCTAAATATAGGTGTTAAAAATGAAAGTTACAACCAGAAGTTTGGGGGAAAGTTTGAATAAAGTTAAGAGACAGTAGCTTCGATACAAGATCACAAACTGAAGATGCATCAGTCATGGTAAACTTGTATAGAGACAGATACAAAAAAATCTAAACAGTAAAGTTGAGGCTTGCTACTGAATGGCCCGAAATCTCGAGATTTGATGCAGGCGTGTAGTAAACTTCACTCACAGTCTTCCTGTAAGTCGTTGTTGGATCTTTGAAAATTTCATGTCGAGTCTGTGTACGTGGTGAATTAGTTCTTCCCTTCCCAATGTTGTCACCAATCAGTTTACAACGCTGCTTGATGAAAATCCAGAATGTTGCCAAATTTCCCAAATGTCACCATAAATGTCTCGAATTTCCTAAATTTCACAAACATTTTAGAATCATCGAAGATTTCCCAAATTTCACCGGTGAAAAATTTTGTCCAAGGCTTCTTGCTGGCAGCCATGTCTTTGCACAAGCAGACAAGTGTCTAAGCATTTCTGTCAGCTTCTTTCTTGGGTTGTCAAGGTCGTCATCGTCAGCAGGTTAATAAATGGCCAACACATCAGGGGGATCAATCAAGGACACACGGCCAAACCTGGGAGACAGATAAGATAGAAGAATACAATGTGCAACTTGAATAAAGAAACAAATCAATCGTCTCTGTAGAGCTAGAAGTGGGTGGATTGTTCAGTGAAAGTGATTTTGTGGCAATGGTGACATCTGTCATGTGTTTTGTTATTTTAACCTGTCCAGTGGTGATCAGGTCTTATACAACCCCTGGGCATCTTCAGATAGGTGTAATTCTGTTTTTAAAAAAATGGCGTCTTGAACCTGAAATTTCATTACTTTTCCTAAAATTCATTTTTCTCATAATCTACAAAAAATCATTCAATTCCACCCATAAGTTAGTGATCACCAATTTCTGACCATGTTTGGTTATGCATTCCATGATCTATATTTGTATGTTGGCAAGCAAGCCCTTATTTCTGTATTTGTGTGTGGGCAAGCAAGCCCTTATTTTCTAATTCTGAAAGACATGTTAATTCAGCAGAATTTTCAAATGTGCTGCAGTTTCTGCATTTGCAAGCACTAGCAGTGCATGCTAAATCTGGCTCTTCATAAGTTTAAAACCTTCACATGCTGTCAAAACTGAGCTGGCTGAATCTTGGGTTTGCAAAAACATCTATTCCAAAAATGACAGTAAATTTAGCAAGACTATCTTCCACCCTAAACGCAGGGACATTTCATCACAAAGAGGAACAAAGTGACAATATTCTGCCAGAAAGTTCTGAAGCTTTGAAAAATCCACTGGCATAATATGGATATAGAGACTAAGTTTTCTTAATGCTTTTGCAAAAATTTGGAAAAAATTTCAATCTTAATAAACCTGATGGCCAAATAATTATATGATGAAATATAAACTAAAATGTGATAAGTCAAAACTTACTTGTCTTGCTTGTATTTCTCTATAACAGCTTGCTGGGGCATCTGAGAAATGCGTGTGTACTGGTAGTACAGAATCTTCACACACTGTTTCAAGTCCGCCAGAGAATAGCCACTGATGCGCTGAATGTTCAAGGGCTGTTGGGAAATAGTGAATGACGTGACCAATAGGGACATATTCTAACCTATTTTACAATATGACTTGCTCAAAATAATTTCTTGCTGAACTGTGATAAATTAACCCCAAAACACTCTTTACGTCTTACCGACTTCACAATCTTGAGTTCATATAGTAAATTTAACCTACAAACCTCAGCAAATGACTGGAGCTTTTGCAGCGAGAGGCATTGTTTTGAGTTAGGGTTTATCGGTGCATCTACGCAATTATAGCTATATTGCACCTTTCAGGCTGTGGATTGAATGATTGGGTAGAATATTCTATCAATTTTGCGCTGACAGCAGCTTCTAGGGCCTACTCTTGTACTATATTAAAATTTTGAACATTTATAATAGGATATGCGCGAGAGGCAATACAAATGACTGGTAATCTGTATAGGAAAATGTCAAGAATTTGAAGCAAGAATGGACATAGAATTTCAAGTGTGTGAGGTATTGAAACAAAGGTGAACTGGAAGTTCGAAAATTTGCCCAATTCCAAAAGAGCTCACAATCATGTATCATCCTAGCTCATTAAGTAAGGTCCACTAATTTGAGGTGTAAAAAAGATTAACGGAAGAATTCAAGACAATTTTTAATGTGAATATCAAGTGAGGGATGCTCTTCCTGTGAGCATGTGGTGTACTGTCAGGCTAATCTGAATCTGAGCCGAGACAACCAGAAAATAAACATCTGGCTATCCCTAAGCTTCACAGTGGAAGTATGCAAGTTCTACGCTGATTTAGGAAATCAGGACCAGTGATCATGTCTTTACAGTGCAAGTGAAAACCAGATGCCAAATTCTGCATTACATAACCTACGCAATGGGCCTTAATGAGCTAGGGTGATCGCACAATTCATAAGCTCTTTTTGAATCAGACGAGTTTGTGAACTTGCAGTTCCCCTTTGTTTCAACACAATGGAAGGGAGAGAATCTCTGCCCTGTCTAATACCAAGACACAAGTTTTTGTATGTAGATAATTTATAACAATTACTCTATCATAATGCCTTATGCACTGTAACACTTATTGAACTTAATTATTTTGGTTTCACATGGTGACAGTTGGCAATGTTTTTTTGTAAGCTCACCCGGAACAATTTCCTGGAGTCACTACGTATCAATAGCACCCCAGAGACTTTTAAGGGCCTTGTTCTAAGCAAACTTGTAGATTTAATGGCCTTTACATTGATCAGAACTAGCCTTGTTACAGGTTCTAATCACATTTACTGGTTACTGGAAATCAATAATATACCACCTAACTGCTCAGGAAATTTCCATGAACAAGGTGAATGGTGAAATGACCCTACCAAGACGCCATGAAACTGGCTGGACCAATTACTTATATCCAACTGCTATTATTATACTGTCAGAGCTCCTAGAGACAAATTTGCTAGCAAAGGACCCACCCAAGGCTCTGCCTCTGAGACTGTGCTGCGAGCAATCACAATGGCACTTGCTGCAATGATGCTGGGTCGGAATGGCAAGAACTCCTCAATCTCAATCAGGGTGATTTCGGTCAGGAACTGTAAAGTAACATAGTAGAACTAAGCATTTTACAGACATATTCAAAAAGATGTATAAACAAAACAGTGTATACTAAATTTCCGCAACAAGGTAAAGGCAATAGGCCCTGGAGAACTTAAACTGATAGAAATTTGACAAAATGTGGCAGATGCTGTTAGAAAGCAAGCTCATCACATTGACATTCTGCTGGACATATTGTAGAAGTAAAGATACTTACAGGCTAACAGTCACACATACTTCACCAATTCCAACCAGGCCCACTCACAAAAATTAATGTCAGATATACTGAGGTTCTTTATGTTGTCGGTCCACATGACTAAATATTGTAAAATTTCTAAAGTTGTGAACTCACATGAGAGAGGAACTTTCCTTGGTCGGACATATCCAGCAAGTCCAGAAAACGCTCACAGAACCAGTTGACAGTTGGCACGGCAACCTTGAAATTGAGCAACTTCAGAATCACACTCTCCATCTTCAGGACCTGCGAGAGATAAGAATACAAGAGAACTTGCAAGCTCAATTCCAGGAAACTGGTCAATCATTTTGAATTTTCAAAAGGCATTTTGAATAAGTAAACAGACCATGAGGGTTTTGAGACTAGAGCATTACAGAATTTTTTTTTTAATGACATGAAATTTTACTGTATATTTACAGTACTCTTTACCTGTTAGCAGGAAATCAACGCAAAGAGGGCGAAATAAGATTTCTTTCTTACCGAACAGTTGTCAGCTAGATGAGATGCTGCCACTGAATTCCAGATCAAAACAGTTAAATACAAAAGAATTCTCTTAACCTTACTGCACCTTGAATCTAGATCATGTGTTACCTTTTTTGAAACTTGGACTTGATACTGATAACTGATGAATATATCTGATCTGAATAACGGAGTGCCATATGGACAGTTCTCTCCACACTGATTCAATTTGAAGACTTTAAATTTGCAGTCAAAAGATAGAAAGGCATTCTGATCAATACATGATCAACTGCGTGCATTATTCAAGACTCACCTCTAATCAAAGCCAATAAAATAAGGTGCCAAATTTCAAGTTTAACTGCATGGTTAAGTGGATTGCAGTGAGTGTACTGGAAACAAATTCTTCCAGCACCAACTGTATTGTGAATGGCTTAACATCATATTATCATCATCTAACCTGAGATCTGCTGTATGTGTCATCTGTAATGTACACAAACTCTGCCACATCGGGAGGATAGATTTCCTCGTATTTCCTGAAACAAAGCAGGAATACAATGTAAAACTTTATCAAATCTCTGCAGCACAGCAGAGGTTTCTGCAAGTCCTAATAAAAAAAATTGTCATAGAAAGGAAAAAACTAACACAGAACATGTATTCCAGTGTCACAGATACAACATGACCTATCATTTTAGTTCAAAGTAACATACTGAAAGAATAAAATACATCTTACTTTACTTTGTGAAAAATTTTCCTGTCCTTCGAGTTTTGACAATCATTTGCTCTGGTGGAAGGCCAGTATCATTTCTGAGATTTGTTACTTTCAATAGTCCAATTTCAGTGTTAGCATCAATAATGGTTTCACGGGCTGATTTATTTCTTTATCTGTGTTTAAATCTAGTTTCGATTCACACAAAATATCCCCAAGTTCCAGTACAGCCCCCTAGTCACCTGCTTGCCATCCTCCCTCACAGGAATTATCAAAAGTTGCATTTTCCAAATGAGACTGATGGTTTGCTCTCTTAGCAATGTATTCTCCATGTTGTCATAAATTTGGGCAAGAGATTTGTAAATTTTGAGGCAGTGTTTTAGATATTTCTCAATTTTGCCTGATTTATGAGGGGAATGGGGGCGGGTTCAATAAAGTGCTTGAGGGAGGGTTTGAAATCTAAGGGGCCATTTATAATAGCATGTTACAGAGTCTGCTTGTAGTATGAAAAGCCTAAGCGAACATTTACATGGTGGCAGGAGACTCAGGCTTGTCCCATCTAGGCCAGATAAAGGGCCTGAATTATCGCCAGTTCTAAACTTTTCCAGGATCATGTATCTTGTCTACACTTGTGTACCTACGTCTCCCATAGAGACAACAAAGCGCTCTGTAGAGTCATGCTTTCAGACTGTTTTCCAGAGAATCAAGGATTTGGGATGAGATTAACGAGATCTTTCAAACATCTTGCAGCACAAATTTCAGCGAGTTAAATTATGTTAACATTTGTGGGGCTATGATAGAATTGATTCCACAGCCTGCTCAGTACGCTTGAATGCGGCAATAGAATAAATTCGCATATTCTTGCCAAGCATTGGGTGGGGCAGTTGAATTTTGCAGCATGGGATCAGATGATCGGCCAATAGATAAGACGTGCAATGTCATCCATAACCATGGTCAGGCAACCAGCAGGAGGCTAAAACCTGAGGTGTCTCGTGCTGCGAAGAGTTAACATGTCATTTTGTTCCCAGAGCTGGCATAAAAAAAGACAATGCTTGATGCTCTGTGTGTGGTAAAATAGAAGAACACAGACATACAGATGAACTATGATTCCTTAGGAA
>JAWQUT010000324.1:860061-878930 GCA_033807755.1 Ellobium chinense
TTTTTTTTTTTTTTTGGCAATTCTTTTCCAACCACATTAGTGTCTCAACATCCTACAAGCATCATCACACTATCTGGTTGTCAGGGTTAATACACATTCTAAAAATTTTTTTTTCAAGACTTTCCAAGACCTAAATTTTAAAATTCAAGACTCTTATCTATGACATGCAATATGACCTGAAAAACATTTTCCCATGATGATGATGTGAGTGTGTGCGTGGGTGTGGGTGTGTGAGTGAGTATGGGTTTGTGTGTGTGGGTGTGTGTCTCTGAATTAGCGTGCATGCTTTTATGTATGTGTGTGCGTTTACATGTGTGAATGTTGAATTATCTTGATGTTAACACATAATATTGTATTTATTCGAATTGGCTGAAGGCCTATAATAAAATTGAACTTGAACTTGATGACAAAATTCAGAGCTGCCAACCTTCAAAACTGGGTTTTCATATTCCAGACATCAAAAATTCATATTCTGACCCTGATTTTCATACTCATACCGGTGCAGAAAAATAATCTCGCGAAATTTAAATGAATGTCTCCTTATTTGGCTGTTTAGTCATACATGTATTTATTAGGCTTGTAGATAGCTACTGTTTCCGCATCACACTAAGAAGCTTTTCTTCAACTTTAAACTGAGGTAATGGGAGTCACTCACTGTGGTAAAATAATATACTTGACTATCAACAGCTCTTTCCAAATCCTTTTCATATTCCTGTAATCTAAGTGCTATTTTGATAAGGCGAATTCTTCCTTTTAACTAAAAAAAATCCCCCTTCCTCCCAAATTAAAAAAAAACCAACAAAAAACTGATAAGATATGTAAGATAATGGCAATAATAACACAAAAAAGCCCTCATTTTGTAAGACAAGTTTATACGAAAGAAACTTGTTCATTACATAATTGCTGCTAAGCTTGAAATTCAAGACCATCAGAGGACAGACTGTAGCACTTCACTATGCCCACTAAGAAAATTAAATCATTTATAATTTTATATCCTGCTAAACTTTTTCCAGAATGTCACCAGAGACCTTGAACTGCATTAATAGCAGTAATTGTACCCAAATGTTAAATGCTCATATTCATATCTTAACCGATGTCCTGCTTCTTCCAATCCTTGACAAAAGCAGCAGAAATTGCTGTTACAACATTCAATGACTATTTTTCTCAGCAGAGGAACTGACTTTCAAGGTAGTCTTAAAACATTGTCCTCGTCTTTCTTCGGTCTTCCCACAACTCACTCTATGCCTGCTGTAGTTGTAAAGACCCCATCTTCACACTCCATCCCATTAGCCTTTAAACATTTGTTATCGCCCACCTTTGGAGATTTTCAATGGGGAATTAAGTTGCCTACACCCATTACATAGAATGTTCTGGATGAAATGAGCCACAAATACTTCGGGAACTTCAATAAATCACTAGACTATGTAGAGGAAAGAATATGGGTCCTTTTTACCTACAAATGCCTATCATGCATCTTCACAATGAAAAATATTATGGGTAACGTGGGTACACATGAATGTCTTCAAAGGTAGCAAAAACAAAGTGCAGCTTGTTTGTGTTTGTTCATTGAAACAAAACCACTGGTAACTGGTGTCAAAATGAAACTCGAATACATAAAATATGTTCTGGGATTCCAGATTCTGGAGATATATTGAAATGAAAAACAAATGTGCATAAAAGTACCCATGAATACCTGGAGGGGTTTTATGGACATTAAGGATCTACAGCCCTCCCTTCCCTATCAAATTTCTACATGTTTGAATGGTAAGTTGTAATACAACAGCTTAACGCCTTAACAAAAATTATGCCCTGATGCTGTGTTATAGGTGAGCATACAGTGAATGGATTTCTAGTGTAATAGCAACTTGTTAATCTTTTCTGTTCTGCAAGATGTTCCATATCCAGTGACTGAAACTACAGAGCTATTGTTAGACTGGAAATAAATTTTCACTTGTATACTCACATCAATCAAGCCTCTTACAGGGAGATTTGAGGAAACCTGTCATATGACAAAAATATGCTCATGCTAACTGTATATTTCTCTCCTACTAACTGCTATGAATCGGTAACTACAGACATTAATCTGTATCACTTATTACCTCCACTAGCCAGTCAACCAAAATGTTTCTCATAGAGGTTGTTACATCAGTCTGACGGCGCATATAGTCTCTGGCTGGTCTTGTGGTCATCTGAGAAGAGATGGTAAAAAATATCATACAAAGAAAAAAAGTATGAGGCATAGACAAATAACATATATAAAGAAAACCTACAGACTGAATGGCTGTTCACTAGTTTTAGGTTGGCAGTGATATCAAACCACTTGATCAAGCTGAATCTAGACAAATCAATGTCACAAATGTCTAAAAAATCTCACCTGCAACCATTTTGGGAAGATTTCCAACCGCACCTCAAATGTATTATTAGGATTATAGATCCTATCTCTTTGAACTTTGGTGTTTGGGATCCAGTCTTGATGGGTATTAGGGTTTGGCACCCCATCTTGATGGACCCTCGAGATAGATCTAGAAGTATGAGATGTTTTCAGAAATCCTTTCACATTTCTGAATGAAGTTTCAGTCCTGGGTATTCAGATGCTGGTGTAGTAAAATTGTAGTAATGTGTAGTGTCTCAGCTGCTCGACGTTGCGAGTTGTCTTAATAGTAGATGACAAAGTTCAGAAGCAGCTAAGCCTGGGCAGGGTAAGGCTATTCCTGTGGCTGAACAACATGGGCATGAAGTCTGGCGGTTAGAGGACTGACATTCAGGTATTCGTTGAGTATTTGCTGCACTTCAATTCTGATTGGACACTGAGCTGCAATGACGGGAGGTCATCACAGGACCCTGTAAACCCTTGCAAAAATACCATGAGGCTATGGCCGTGCAAGTTGTGGTTTTTGCAGTGGGGAAGCCATGGCTGTTAAATGGGCTCGATGTCTGCCACAAGGCTGTGTGTTGACCTGTTTTGTCCATTTTTCTGCCTTCTAGTTGGTTGACGTTGATGGCTCTGCCCGTTGTATGTGTAAATCTAGTCCTGAGAGAGTTGACAAATGTGCAGGACTTCAGGCAGCAAACAGAGGGAAGCACAGGTTGTGAGCTTTTGATATGAAGGAGGTGGAATGGAGTGGAGGTGGACCAGCCATATATTTTCTTGGTGCAAGTCTTTCAAAAATAATCAGTGTCATCGCACAGTCCTGTTTTGCAAGTCTCTCAAAAATAATTATTAAAACACAATCATTGAAAATTCTGTGAAGAACCATCACCAGTTAGATAACAACCAATGCTGAGTAACCTTCAGTGGGTGTTCTTAGCCTACTGATTAGCTGCCACCATACAATTCTCTCAGCAAAATGAAGTCACTTCCCCATTGGCTGCAAGAATTTCAGAAGTAAAACTACATTGCAAAAACAAAAAGGGGGTTTAAAAATCACTAACACAAGGCGGACCAACACGAGGAGTTTACACAAGAAAAAAGTGAAGACCATCCCAAGGAGAGATCACTCATGAGTTCCTGGCAGGCAGGAGTGGGAGTTGTGCTACAGCAGGTGTCAGTTGCTAGCAGCCATTGTTCAGGTGTGACATTTGATTAGGTTGGAAAGTTAACTTGCCAGGGTTGTCGGGTTACAGGCTGTAGGAATGAAATTTGGTAGGTTTATGCTATTGTCAATTTTGATGTGTGGTGAGTAACCTCAGCATCAGTGTGTTAAAGTTCAAATCCTGGTAGTGGTCACCAGTTGTAACGTCGTATGGTTGTAGGGTAGCATGCCTCTGTAGCCTGAAGCTGAAGTTGCTGTCTTGGTGTCTTCCTGTGATAGTAGATGCAAGGTTGACAAGCAGCAATGCCTGGGCTACTTCTTTGACTGGCGTCACACTCTTGAATAATTATAGATGTTACAAGAGCAGGACTTGTTTCAGTGGAACATTTATTGCTGCTTATGTACAGCAATGCAGAAGTTATGACGTCTCATCAATTCAGGGAAGTCAGTGTCCAGCTCCTAGTGCTCCGGCCAGTCCCAAGTGGAAGGAGGGTGTACTGTTTACGTTGGGAAACGCGGACATACAAGAGAAATATGTGGTCAGAGCAATTTTTGAAACATTCCGCTTTCGAATTGCAGGCTCTGCCACACATTTGTGGCGTTTTTCAAGTACCTCAACCATTTGACTTTACGAATACACTAAGCTTATTGATATTTTGCATGGTTTACTCGTCATAATGGCCATTTTAGGCAGGGAGGTCATGGTAAATTGACCTCCCTGCCTAAAATCGGCTTATCCATGGCAACCAGAAGATTAAATTGAATTGAAGCTTGGCCGGGTCCTGAGAGTGATTTTCAAAACGCTTTGAGATAGGCGATTTTCATGACGATATTTGGACTCAGGAGGCCAAAAATTTGTAGAAATCATGTGAACAAAAATTTGACTAGTTCAAAAACTACAGCAGATATCAAAAATCCGATCCTTGGCCCTATGGGCAATAGTACAAGAGTGTTATATGCAAAATATCATGCCAATCGTTCCAAAAATAAAGGAGATGCAAAAAAATGGTGCAAAAGTAGAGGTGAGATAATTGCATTTGAAAATTTCAATACTAAAAAATTTGAATAATTGAGGAAATACCTCAAAACATCCCTGGTTGGTATGCAGGGCACATTCGTGTAGTTGAGATGTAAACGAAGGTATTGACACCAGCATTTTGTTGATTATGGGCGATTAGATTGTGGCAGCAGATCAAATTAGCTCTTTTTGAGCCATCTGAAGCTATTTTCCTGTCAATGTACCATGACCTCCCTGCCTGAAACAGCCATTATGATGGGTAAAACATGCAAAATGTCAATAAGCTTCGTGTATTCGTAAAGTCAAATGGTTGAGGTACCTGAAAAACGCCAAAACTCAAAATAGATATTTTTAAGTGAAAATTCAATTTCAGGACCCGCTCCCCCCTTAAGGGAGAGGAATGCCTGGGGAACGAAATTTTTGCTATTTAAATGTTTACATGTGAGCGGGACGGCAACCCGCTTAAGCAAGACAACTTGGAGCCAGATCTCCGTAATATACGTGCTGTTTTTGACATGAATGCTGCAAACTGTCACTATCGTACTGTGTCTCAGTGCCTGTTTACCTTTGCCCATTTACAAAGAAGCTTGTACTGATGGTCCCGATTGCCCCCCTTACGTTATGTGAGTTGTGATTGACACTACCTCCCCTTAGCCTCCTGTCAGGCAATTGACCCTTCGGCACACGCATGGTCAAATCAGAGCAGACATCTTATCTGCAAGCATCAACGGATCAAGATCAAGTAAGCCCTGCTCCCTGTCAGCCACACTTTATCCTTTCTTCAGCTTGGACAATGATTGACACTTACGAACTTTACCTGCGCTATTGCACAACACTCGGCCGGGATGATGTTCACATAGGCATGGTCATCAATCTTATTGCGTAAAGGCTTTTTGACACGCCGCTAGTGTCGCGCTGTGGCCAGATATGGAGCGAGGAGTGTGACGCTTATCTTTACCGGTGTTTACGATCTGGTAAATTTGATCCCACATTAGCTTTGATCACTTGAATGGGGGGCGGCGAACAACTCTACTTCAGAGATGTTAGGCCTCTCATATTCTTTCCACTTTTATTTTAACGTGTCTCCTTTCATTCCCTCTGACGTAGACATGTCCCAGTCTTTATAAAAGAAATCGTTTCTTTCATCCTTAATTTTCAAAGGAAAGCTTCATTAGTTTGGCGACGTCTGTCTATTAAAGATGGACTAGCAGGAAGCAAGTCTACAGATACAATTTAAATCTGACTCCGTTGTCAGACCTCACTGGCAACAAGCAATGATTATCCCTCAACTTGAATGAAACGCACAAACTATCTAAGAAATCACTTTATAATGGATAGTCCGCCTAAGCAGGACGCCCGCTTAAGAGGGACGATTCGTCACGAACGGAGCCGTCCGGTATAAGTGGGTTCCACTGTAATTTTAAACATACTAGAATGGCTCATTGAAAATATTTGAGGCTACAACCTGGGGGAAAGCACTTTTTGCAATCTATGGCTAAAATGCCTGCAAAATTAAAGTTTACGAACTGATTCTGTGGTCTGATAATCCTCTGAAATGTATAACAGGGTATGAAATTTACTACACCGGTCTAATCAACTTCTGCAATGTGTTTGTCTATAAGTTTCAGTGCTCCTAGCCCCACTGAAGTCATAATGGTAACTCAGATACCAACTCACCTCAATGCTTTTTAGGTAGTTGTATATATCTGTGAAGTAAGGGTCAAGTCCAAACTCATCTGGCCGGATCAGATTAGCCTCCCGTTCTCTCTCTGCTTCATCAACAACCATGGGTGAGCCTGCAGGAAAGGAAGATGGGTAACTGACAACTTTCTGATCAACCTTTATGCTAGTTGCATTTTCTCAAGAGCATTGCAGGGAGACTTTTCCATGAAATTTGCACATAAACTTTTAAAACCATGAAAAGTATGCGTTAAAATAAAATGGCATCTGTTGCATGAAATGTTTTACTCCTGTTCACATATAGGATAGTTCCAAATGAAATGATACACCAGCCTACAGATTTTCCATGACAGCTGGTCATTTTCGCTGAAATTTCTCTTACATGAAAATATCAACATGGCAAGATTCCCTAATTTTCCAGGTCTATGGCAAACCTATGTCATGTGCTCTGTGATAATCTCAGCTGGATATATCCTATCTGAAGTTATTTACAGTAAAGCCAATGTGGTATATTAAAATACTGGCAAGTGACTTTATATTAAAAACTAAGAATTGATAATGCCTACCTGCCCGCATCTATCTGGAACAATGTTAAGAGATGACATTTCAATGGAAGAATCATTTTATTACATCCGTAATAATCATTGTAGTCAATAGAACAGCTCATGCCCACACTTGCATTTTCACCACAACATCCCAAATTTATGTTTATAGACATTATTTCAATACAAGTATATTTCATCCATAGTCATCAGTGACCAGAGATGAGGTTAAAAATCTTTTGAAATCTAAATTAAGTGTGTTGTGCTAAAAGCTGAAAGTAAATGTATTTACACACTGATAATACTTTTCTGGAAGGCTGCAATTTCAGAAAAAGTTCATCTCTAACACACCAGTTACGTACCAACTAGGTCACGATTTGGCTCGGGTGGTGGCAAAGGAGCCAATGGAATGTGATGGCGTGGGGGTGCTTGGCCATTCCGGTTCAAGCCTACAACAGCATCATGAAGGACCAGATTGTGTCCAGGGAGAAGGTTCTCCTGGTCATGCATGGCTATATCCTCATGGACTTGCACTGCTGCTGCTGCAGGAGCACCTGCATCTGGTGGGGGCCCATCTTCAAATATAACAAAGTTGGCTGACCCTGCACTGGCTGTCTTTTTGGCATTGGCTGCGGACGGACCCTCATTTTCTTGGCCCCCAAAACCAGACTTAGATGATCCTTGTAGTACAGAGTGCTGAGAAAGAGGAAAATGTGCTCCTTTTAGATTTTATTTTCAAGTTTGCATTCTCAGATTTATTCCCTCCAAGGCTTAATGTAAAAGTCCACATCACAATAAAGACTTGCCACATGGTAGTCTGTGGCAAGTGTACTTGCCCAAATAACATTTTCATAAACTAAAAATTTAACATTCCTTGAACATTACCTTCCTTACTATAACAAGTTACTGTCTGGCAACAACAAATTTCTCATCTTAAAAGATTTGCACTTTTTGCTGTGCAAAATTTAGATGAATTTTTCAGACATATTTTATGCTTTGCTCCAATGACTTTCACTTTTCAGTTTAATGCATCATACATAAACAGTATCAGCTTCAGGAAAAAAACTACCCAACCTAAGACATTTTCAAATTTCACATTTTAAATACTCTAAAATGGGGAGGAATTCCATATATGTGTGCCAGAAAGATTTCCGCATGCAACACACCGAACCAACAACATATCCTAACCCTAACTCTAACCTGTTAGAGTTAGGGCATGTTGTTGGTTCAGTGTGTTGCATGCGGAAATCTTTCTAGCACACACATGGAATTCCTCCCCTAAAATGATTCTTTAGCAGACAACTGGATCTTTTTTGGGGAGTAAGTAGCATGAAGGGAAAGCAGTTTCATTGTTGCATGAGGCAAATAAGCCTGATAAGTAATTTAGTAAATTTCTTGGGAAGGATTTATATTATAATGTATGCTTTCCACGCTGCTTTCCAGGGATTGCATAGTTATGTTTCTACTGTGAATATAATTATTCATCTTTTACACACATTATGCACACAATGCTTTGCAAACAGGTGGTTAAGGTAGAAAATCAAAGGCTATTCACATCCAGGACGACCAACCCGTTGCAGCACATGACCATAAAGGGGAATTACCTAAACCCTTCCAAATCAAAGTAATTTTCCTTTCTCATACTTTTCCTCTGAGTTATTACCTACTGTTTACACTGAGCCAGTTTTGTGAAGAATGAGCATTGTTCGGTGCATGTGTTTTATGATGCAACAGAAAAGACTCAAGTGACCGAAATTGTTCCTTGCATCAAGAGTTATTCCCCTTGTCTGAGCAGCTGAACTTTTGGCAAAAATGATGGCATCAACTAAGTTCCAGCCGCTACAGACACCTCTGCCGGACAATATATTATTCAGTTTTCAAATAAGGTTCTGATCATCCAAATTCAAAACTTTTTCTCACCATGTAAGCATAAGCATTTGCCTCATCTGCAGTTTATAGTGTAAACAAAGATTCATAATGATGCGTTATCTGTCTGCACAGCACTGGCTAACAGCTTGGCCATGCGACTAGAACATTTGAAATTTAGCTGATGGCCATCATGGGCGCAGTGGGTGTAAGAATTCGGACTTTGTTGTAATACAATTATGGGTTGTCTAAGGCAGGAAAAGATATTGCATCATGTTGACAAAGCCATGAAATACTGATACTTTATATTCGAATAACAGGATATCGTACTGTTTAAAATGGTCAGTAGGTCAATTCAGCTTTCCTTAAGACTAACTGACACTAGCTGAAAGAATTGTTCCACATTGCAGGCAAGTTTTTGAAAGTTAATCGAAATCCTCCTCCCTCACTGAGCCAGATGTCAAAATGCCTGATATCAAAACACGAAAGTTCTTGAGTTTGGGAGGTTAGGTAAAGTATAGCATAAGGGCTGTATCAGTTGATTTAAGGGAAGGATTTCCATATGTGGCAACTCCTACAACTACAGTCAGTACCTTAATTCCGAATAACGTATTATTACAACCCTAACCCTACCCTTAATCCTAACACTAATGCCCATTGAGATAGGAGTATCAGTTGAAGCGAGTGTAATTCCTTATCGCCAGTTACCACATATGGAAATCCGATTTAAGTTCTGGTTAACCCTTTGAACCCGTTATCCCGATATTTAGGGAATCCCCTTATTTTCCTGTGCACCGTAGTCCCGATATTTCGGGAAACACGGAAGCATTTCAGTAATGTGACTTTAGTGCTAAATATAACGACCATTCAGGGACACGTTTGGTGTGGGAATTATGGGAAAGGACTTCCAAGATGTCAGCCTCCATGTGGAAGCCCAGGGAAGGGGGCATTTATGGCTTAGGGCCCCAGGGTTCAAAGGGTTAAGNGACAAAACCATGAAATACTGATACTTTATATTCGAATAACAGGATATCGTACTGTTTAAAATGGTCAGTAGGTCAATTCAGCTTTCCTTAAGACTAACTGACACTAGCTGAAAGAATTGTTCCACATTGCAGGCAAGTTTTTGAAAATTAATTGAAATCCGCCTCCCTCACTGGGCCAGACGTCAAAATGCCCGATATCAAAACACGAACGTTCTTGAGTTTGGGAGGTTAGGTAAAGTATAGAATAAGGGCTGTATCAGTTGATTTAAGGGAAGGATTTCCATATGTGGCAACTCCTACAACTACAGTCAGTACCTTAATTCCGAATAACGTATTGTATTAATACAACCCTAACCCAAGCCTTAATCCTAACACTAATGCTCAACGAGATAGTATCAGTCGAAGCGAGTGTAATTCCTTATCGCCAGTTACCACATATGGAAATCCTCCCGATTTAAGTTCTGGTTAAGGGTGGGAGTCTGATTTGGAATTCCTCATATTGCCGTTTTCAACATTTCTTGAAATTAAGTTTACAAATGGATCCTTCAAAGTTCTCTGCAACAAATAACCTAGACTACTTTTCAAAATAGCACTATGGACCAAGTATTGAAATTCCTCCCTGTGATTTTGCTTATTCAGCCAAAGTATCACCCACACCACAATTGTCAAATTTTACCTTTTCCTTGGCTGTCCGCTGTGGCTGCCTCCGCACCTGGTTGGTCACATTTCCAAGAACTGGCCTCCTGTTGGCAGCTCTGGTTTGCTTTGGCCTTGGTTGATTTTCCTTCACCTCTTCTCTAGATACTGCATTGTTGTTTCGTAGTGATAATGACATTGTCCTGCACTGAATATGTTTTTTGATGCCCCCGTTTTTCCAATACGTCAATATAACCTGAAAATTAAATGAAATGATCTTTTTTTCCTTACAGTAATCTAAACTCTCTGCAAACGCATCATCAGTTGGTAAACTGTGGTAAAGTACAAAAGGCAATGTTTTCTCCAGACTGCAATCCCAAGATATGCTTCCTTCAGTTTCAAAATCACCCCCCCCCCTCCTCCTTAAAACATTCAATGTGGGCCAATTTCTTCTTTTCTGCACTTCAAAGTTTGCATTATCTGGGAAAACTATTAGGTTTTCCCTTACTGCGTGGAGGCATGATTCTTTAATTTTAAAATGCCCTTCAAAGTGCACTGAATGCACACCAATTTCTTTCCTGTGCTCAACCGTAAATCTGGCTAAAAATTTACCTTCTCTTCCATCCCTTCCCCCACAAATTTATGACAATGGGGGAATGTCTCTAATTCATATATATCATGACCTCAAGAAAAACACTGCAACAGATATTGACTCCCAATTCAGATTTCTATCTGATCTATCCAAACTAATCTAGACTTCTAGGTCTATTCTGAAAAAAAAAAAGATTTCTTCCTTTGACTTGTGTTCAGGATTATGGTAAAGAGAATAGAACTGTCCAGAGTCTAGACTAATTTCAGAAAGACTAATTCAAACAAGCTAGCCTAGAGCAAGAAGGCTTGGGAATTTGGAAAGTTTGCAGAGAGAATGAATTTAGAACTGGTGATTTTTTCTTAAAAAGCTAAATAGCTAAACTAGTCTAGATCTATCTCTGGTTTATGAAAATCTTTTATTTTATACCCTTTTTAAAGCCGGTGGAGTGTGGAGTGCGTAGCTTCAGGCAGGGTCACATACAGTGCTGTGGTTACAAGTGTAGCTAGCCTCAAGTCTTCTTCTACATCAGATTTTGGCTTTAGTCAGGGAATATTCTTGAGAATATTGTGATGGTCTGTGGCCATAAAAACGACTTTCATGAGTGGGAAGGCAAAAAGTGAGTAACGAGTTGAATAACATAACAAGGCATCGACTGTGGAGGGTTTAGTTAGGGTCACGTCAGGTAAATCTAGCCTAAGGCCCTAAGGCCAAGGCAAGGCTAACTGACTGTAGAGAGCAAATACACAAGTAAAAAATTGAATGCCTCAACCTCATCAAGCTGAGACAGACCCCGCTCACTCATGGCAAATGTTTCAGTCTTCTCATGAAGACATGAGTTATCTTACAGTCTGGAGGTATTTTTTACTAAACTGTCAAGATTGCCCTTACGGACCAAGTAAAGAAGGCATTAGACAATTGATTGCAAGTCCATTGACATAGACTACTAAACTCATGTCAAAGAAAAGAGAATCCACAAGATGTGTCTGATGCAGTACACTGGCACTGCAGATTATTGGCCATCTTCGTAAAGATAAAAACTGGTCTTACCTGGAACGTTTTCTTACATTTAAACCTACCCCTCAAAAGAAATAACATGAACTCTGGGCAAGAAAGAAGTGCAAAGTGACAAGACCTCAGGATCGACATGTACTTGAGTTCAGTCTCTGTTTATTGCTGAAACGAGGCAACCAGTCAAATGACCCGCTTTGCTCAAAGCAGCCAATCGGAGACAAGTTACCCTAGAGATGGCGTTTAGTCCACGTGAATAACTATTTCTTGCTTACTTTCGTGGGAAATAACTTTACGTCATGAATCTTAGAAACCAACAAAATAGCTTAGGGATAAACAAATGCCAAGTTATCATCCAATAGAATGCAAGAAATTTGTACATCTCTCCATGGAGCAAATCCAGCACGCTCATTTACCCACATTCCATTATTGAAACTCAACTATCCGTAACAAACATTCTCAGTCTTCCTTTTTCATCTTAAAAGAAACAAAAATATAAAAGTTACAGTCATATGATGTAAATGGAACAGAGTTTATCTATCCTACCAAACATTTTGACGGTGCATTAAATACAAAACCTTTCAAATTCAAACATAAATGTCGGTTCCAATAGTTATTGCCCTTGTCGCTATTGAGGTCAATCATGTGTGGCCACGCCCCTTTCAAATGTAAACAAACCAAGCACATGGTAGCCGTGGCCTTTTATCGAGGACATTGGCCGCAGCGTGCGATGGCACCGGCCGGTGAGGGTTACGATTAGGGTCATTAGTGATTATCACTGATGTGAAGCAAAGACACTGGCGGAGTAAAACACAGAAGCATTTTGTTTAAATTAATCTAACACATTTTGCTAAGCTTCACAGAAAGTAGAACTGTTTATTTAGACTCCGTGGACTCAGGCGAGCAGTGTCTTCATAAGCAAAATGACGTTATCTCCATCTGTCTCAGACGGAATTTAAGTAAAGCTCGCACTTCCTGCTGTGTGTGAATAGGTACGTGATTTTGGTAATGATATGTTGAACAGCATGAGGAGGACACCGGGTGATAGTATAATTTTGGCCGGAAGGGGAAAGGGAGGGGCAGCTTGTAGATTTAAGTCGATATCGTTGTTGTAAGAGTAGATTAGTCTAGGCGAGTCTCTCTCATAGTTCAGAAAGTTCTTTCAGAAATTAAGCTGAATTAGTATACTGTAGACATGTACCAACCTTTTTGACCAGGTTGAACAGCAAGGAGTTATATCCTTGGTGCTGATTTCAGGGAGTCCTTCATCAATGAATTGTACTCCAACTTTAGACTTGTCTGGAACTCAATAATACCCCAACCCCTCCTTATCTCCCCCCCCTCCCTCAATAAAGGACCGTAAATGGAGGGAAGGTAGGGGATGTGTCGCAGATAAGGCCCAGAACTGATTATCCTAAACATGATATTTTTAACGCAGTTTGCTATAACTGTAAACGGATACCTTCTTTATCGCTTTCACTTCAAGCATTGTCTATAATCATTATTTATCCCATAGTTGCTACGGTCTACACTACAGATCAAAACCTTCCTTCTTGGAGACTGTCAGTTTTATTCCGAATTAAGCGTCCACCAGATGTGTCAGCCTCTCGGTTACACGCAAGTTAACTGCAAGCGTTTCAGGTGTGGAAGCAGATACCATGACCATCGCATCGCACAGCTACGGCACAGCTCAGTGGCTTTTGGTCTGGGCTTAGCGAAGATGATGATCGTGATCGGCAAGCGACAGTGGTAAACTAAACTGGAGAAACAACAAGAAAGCAGCACTAAATATTGAAAGTATTCATGAGTGAAAGGACAGACGCTAAGCCTGGTATAATTCACAATTACTGTGTAAAGGCCGAACACACCCCGTCGTTTAGTGCCTCTCAAAACACATGTACCAACTATACTGAATAGACGGTCTAGGATGTGGGCTTTAAGACGTGCGGTTGATGGAATGTTTAGTCGTTTAAAAAACATTCTGTGAGCTTATGGTCTTGTGTCTATTAATATTACTATTACGAGTTGATGTATTATTGTATGGATAATGACTCAAATGAGTATCCTGAAACAGTATGAAAATAGGGTGCGGACCGTGCGTTTGTGGATGGGGGGACGTATGTATGTGGGTGTGGGGGGCGGGGGGTGTGTGACGATGAGAAAGNAAGTTTTCTCCTCTTTCTTTCCATGTTTTCTGTTTTTTCAATTTTCTTTTCGTTTCTCTTTTAGATTTTTCTTTTGATTTATTGTATATTAATTATGTATATAATATGAAAATGATTGGCAAAATGCCTAATAAAGAGATTGTAATTGTAATTGTGACACTATAAGCCTTCCGTGTCAGGCTAAGCTGCATTACTGAACTAGTGTGCACAGATATTTTAGAAAACTATATAAAACTTATTTCATGACCCTGCGCATCCTTCAATGGTAAAAGTTAGAGGCAAAGCATCAGGAAAAACGCATATTATGAAAGAACATTTCAGTTGAGAGATACTCTCCAGATCTCATCCCAAAAAGAGAGATACTCTCCAGATCTCATCCCAAAAACTAACAACAGCAAGTTTCCACGAGGCCGGCCGATGTCCACATTTTATTTTTATTTTTATAGCTCCCTTTTCCAATCAGGTTAATAATAAATAGGTCTATACAACCTTGTTTATCAATGCATTTCTCAATCAGCTAAACAGGGCAAACGATCCCGTTTTTTTCATGGCTTGAGAGTGGTACATAAAAGTGCTTATGAGTGAATAATGCTTAAAATCTACTAGATAGATAATCAAGCATTGTGACCTGAAAACAGAGCTGCGAAATAAATAAAAAGTGGCCGTCGGCTGGCCTGGTTACTATAGCATTTTTTTAGCTTTTCGTAAAAGTGAATTTCTATTCACACCCCTTTCATTCTCCCATTGTGAGTAATTTTGGGGCGCTAACAAAACCACCACATTCGTCTTCTCCCTTTGTTTCAAACGTTCCGTCCGCCCATGGGCTGTTTGAGGCCCAGAAGGCAAAATACAGAGAGCAACAGCAGAGCCCCTTTCATTGGCTTAATTCATCCAACTACATGTATAACTGCCTAGTGCCTGATTAGTTTCATCTCTTTGCCCATCCAGGCCCTGTACGAACAATGGAAGATAGCCAGCAAAGGTGTCGAGACTGTGCGTGCGTGTGCGTGCTTGTGTGTGGGCGTGTGTGAAAGTATGTGTGTGTGTTTATATTTTCTATAACCCCGGCGGCCGTGTGAATGGGCTCATCTGTCAGAAGTGGTCTGTGTTCCCTTGCCATACGAAGCGAAGCCCGGGTTACAGCATGAGAAGAGCACATCCCGCATTAGACACTGTCCACATCAAAAGAACCTTGATCGGCTTGAATTTTTCGTGGAATGCCCAGTCAATCACGAGCATCTATTCACCAGCTCACAAGGAGGTTAAGTACTGGCAGAGGTGCTTAGAGCTGCTTCATGGTTACCGTCCAGGTGAAAAGAGGGTGAAAAGCGCCAAACGATTTAGATCAGCTTGGCTTTTCATTAGTTCGGGTCCTGATCTTCAGAGGCCGCTTTGATGAAGGTAAGCAAGAGCCAGTGTGTGGAAGAATCATCACTGAGCTGAATGAACAAGAGAGGTGTGTTTAAAATCTAAAATACACATACTGGGATATTTAGCATCTATATTAATAAAACGCTTCAGCTAAATTTGTATCACAGATTTCCTGAGAACTACGTAACGTAAACACATGCGGTTTTCACCTAAATTCGTAGAAAAATACACAAAAAGTAACTATACACATCAGTCCTCTTTATTTTTTCACCCTTTTTTAAAAAAAGAATGTGTATAGCAACGAAATACAATCTCCGATAGATCTTTCCAATCCTCCCGATTCGCCAATCGTCCAACTTTTTACGGAGTCTAATGCATTTGTCCACGATGCCTTTCGGTGCGCTAGGTTAAGGTATAGGTATTCTTTCGTCGCTTGTGCGTTGCCTGCCTGCCCATTTGTAAAATGGGGTGTTAGTCTTGTAAATGTAATATTGATACAAAGCCACAATGTCTGGAGTAGGCCTACAGTATCGTGGTCTTGTCCAGATTACTGTAGAACAAACTCAGTGCAACAGTTAAAATCTTGGTGTACAATGCATTCTAGTCAATAAGCTGAACTCATGTCTCTCTAGGCTGCTAACTGTGAAAGCCTGTGATTGTTGAGTGTCATCTGATGAGGAAAACTTGGCGTTGATATCGGCGGCTGGCGGGGGATGGAAAGATTCAGATAGGGGTAGCGAGAGGAAGATACAGGGTCATTGTTTTATGATCTGCCGAATTCTTGAGTATGATCTTTTTTTTTATTTCAGTTAGATATACAGTACCTGTTTCTTTCATCATGCATCGATGGTAGTGAGGGGAAATTCTGTGGGGTTTGCAGCTAGCAGAAGGGCCGTAGAAAGTCTTTCATGCCCAAAGAGAGTGAATTCAGCATCACAACTAGGGATTTGAACTACAGTTTGCATCAGTGCTATATTTAGTATATAATACTCTCTGTACATGGTTTTCTACGCACTCTTTTGTTTTGGCTGAACTTCAAACGTTGGGGCTGGGTGGAAGGGGAAAAAGGGGGGGGGGCATTGGAGCAGAGAGGCGGAAGGGAAGAGAGAGCAGGAAGAAAGAAAGAAAAATAGAAATATAATCGCATCAGTATGGGAAAGGGGAAAAGTTAACTGAGCAAAGGTTTCCAGTCCTCTGTTACAATGCAGAAAAAAAACCACTTGTTTTTTTAAGAGGAGCGAGGGGAAGAGGGGAGGAGTAAGAGAAAGAATGAGAAAGCCATACAACCTTCCTTTCTAATCACAACTGGTAAAACAATTTGTGTGTGTGTCAGTGTTCCGTCTCCGTGTAAATGCATTGTTTTAATTCCATTGTTTTTCTAGTACCGACATAAGCCCAGTTAGCCTATGGACAAAAAGACTAAGTGACTGTCCAGTCAGTATTTGTTGTAACTTCCTCTTCTTCCTTTCGTCTTTCCACAGGCTTCTGGATAGTAATTAAACCGTAATCCAATCAAGTTTACGTAACGTAACTTTTCCTGATCACTTTGTGGGCCGAGGACATGCCTGGTGGCATGAGATATCTTCAGTCTTCAGCAGCCCCCTAGCGTCCAAAGGACACTCGCGTCTGACGAACAGGGCGGGCGGACTATCGCTCAATCAAAACAAAGCTTGGGGCTGTTTGTGAATAGCACATCCAATGAAACTTCGTCGCTCGGTTACTGCGTCAATATTGACAGGAGTTTGATGAGGTTACACTGGCCAACACAAACTCGCACGATCCTGGGTGATTTTTATCACGGCTCTTGTTATCAGCATACAAAGATAGATAGCCTCGATAGGTTCTTGACCAGGTCGCAGGACATTATAGGTATTGAGCATCAATATTTTTTTGTAACATCAGCAATTTTGACGGACTCTTGCTCCGAATTTATTATACAAATACGATTTTGTTCCGACAAAATCAAATAGATTTACTCTGAACTGAGCCTCTGAATCAATTTAAAATCCATATTTTTTCTATATTTAGGACTTTGAGCACGATGCCTGAGTATCGCGATACTCGAAAATTCAGGTTTCAGCCCACAACAAGTTCCCAACATTCTCAACAGCCACGTGGAGCAGCCAGACTGCCCGTGACGTGTGTGATGCATCCTGGAAAGTGGTCACTTCGAGGCTGATGCAAAGTAAACAGCCCAAGAAGATACTTGAAGAAGTTTTGTCTCGAAGGTGAATTGGAATTACTGGGATTAGCGATATCCGGGGGAATAACCGCGTCCTGGGGATGATAATACTTGAGGATAACTATCAGCTCGGTTACAGCTTAATAAGCGATCTTTCTCACGGGCGATTAGCGTGAGATTGCTGAACAGAACTAGTGGGATACAATGTAGGGAAATGTTACACGTTGGTTCGACTCAGAGTGTTGAAGAGCTCCCAGCTGATAGAAGATCATAATAAGAACTTCACTGATAAATTACATGTTATGCAACCGGTCGAAATGAAACTTTAGTCGGTACTGTTCGATCAGAGCTCTAACACGCTCTCTCTCAACCCCCCCCCCCCCCCCNCCTCTCCCCACTCCCTCCTCTATCATTTGTTTTTCTCTTTCTTGAAAAAGAAAGCTGATTAAATCTAACTAAAAGATTTAAGGGTGAAATACAGTTTCTCTTGATGATACTTCATGTTCAGTCATTTTTTAAAAATAAAAATCTCATTGTTGACCAACTACAATTTTTGGACTACAGCTCTGGATTTGCTCAGTAGCTACATAAGTCTTTTCTTTTTTTTTGTCTGGTCGTGTCACAGTTTTATTGTCTCATCCAGAATCATCTTGGCATCCATCCGTGCAAACATTGTACAATCGACTTCGTGCAATAATCGTACATTTCACTTCATTGCAATATTTTTTTTTCAGATAACACATTAGTCTACTTTTTACATGAAAGTATTGAAAGTCACTGGGCGATGACAATTCCTTTTAATCACAACTTCTCAGCGATTAAGCAAAGCTGATTGTATCTGTCGTTCACTCCCCTCTAACCACCTCCCCCNCCTGTCCCCCCCCCCGTCTCGTCCTCTTCCCTCCCACTCACAGATACCCCCATAATTATGCCGAGCAGTGTTCCTTTCATATCTGCTATGAATGATGAACAGGTGATGAAACCAGCATCTACCGTGCCAACATCTTTTTATGAGCCTTTTTCTCTCGAATTGGCAGCAATGATACAATCGGTCAGTCTGCTTTACTGGACGCTCATTGTTCAGTTTCACAGCCTACTATCATAATTTTGAGGAAGGTTTCAGTGTTGGACCCTGAGGTGGACTCAACGGGTGTGACTAATGGCTTGAAAGATCTCGCCTTCGGTGGCAAAATCGTTTTATTATGATGCCTTTTTATGATGTCTCTGCACGACTAGTCTAGTTGCCAACGACTTTCATGGAGGTACAAAATCTTCGGGCAGCGTACAAAA
>JAWQUT010000324.1:887139-901118 GCA_033807755.1 Ellobium chinense
ATCCCCCTAAACCCCTCCCCCCCCTCCACTTCCTCCTCAGCATACCCATATTCGGGCCTACGCACTAGTCCTGTAAAAGATTTTTGATTTTTTTTTTGTGCACTTGTTGAATGTTCCCCGAATTTCGACCCGCCTCATTGTCCATAACTTGAAAATTTCCACAGAAGTTGACGCAAGATTGCATTAGACTCTTTTCCAACGGACCATTATACCATGCGCTCGTAATGGCTATGACGTCATAAAGACCCCTATAATTACAGTGTCATCCGTCATGCTGTGCCCACCGTAAACGGACCTGAACGACAGAAGGCGAACTAGTTTCAGTCTAACCTCTTCCTCAGGGCAGAACAGGGAAGGAGGGATGGAGAGTGTGCGAGGAAGATACTCTTTACCGATGAGAAGTGGCCATAATATTATGTACTATAAATAGAGAAGATGAGGGGGTAGACTGACTGGGTCATTGGCCAACACAGATAACATGTGATGCAGTATGAGGGCTTTGTATGATATCGTTGTTATGATGCAACCCTCCTGCAACTGGCATTCTTGAATGTTACCGCGCGCGCGCGCACGCACACACACACACACACACACACACACACACACACACACATACACACACACACACACACACACACACACTCACACACAACACTTTAATACTGTAGGAAATTTAATTAATGTGTAAAATTCATATAAGGACTCTGGGCATGAACATCAAATCACGTGTGCAGGTGTTTCGAGTATGTGAGGGAGTAGGGGCTGGGGTCCTCGGTGGGCTTTGAGATCGCGAAATTCGATTGTACAAAATTACAAGAAAGCCCCACTGTCATTGATTGAACAAAAACTATTGTTGAATGTTGAAAGGATAGGTTTTAAGTTTCACAGGACGAATGGTACCACCTACTGTATATCATCGAAACCATTTTCATTGTAATGGGAGGACAAAGAGGATAGAGAATAGAAAATGCTAAGTTTGCAGTGATCAATGAGATGAATTCCGTGTTTTATTTAAATGTGAACAATTAATAACCGAAAGGCACAGATTTCTGGATAGATTATTTTTTTGTACAACCGAACACGTTTAAGGCAAAGGAGGTGTTTGAGAGTAGGAAACGAATGTTTTAGTTAGATTGGCTAAATTCATCGAAATTGTGTTACAAACATTTCAGTAAAATGTATCTAGTCTAGCTATTATTAAGTTATGAGAAGCAAAAAAGAATGAGTGTAAGGACTGAATGATTACTAGTGAAAATGAGTGGTACATATTATTGTTAAATATGAAATGTATGAGTACGTTGTGAATACACGTGAATGTACCAGTACATTGTGAACATGCGTGAAGTTAGTAGTTATAGTGCTTAAAATGACCATGTGCTGTCCCGTTGTATATTGTATTTTGCTCATGTATCACATCTATGGTCTAGGCTTATTCCTAATAAACTTGTTAAACATATTGCTTACAAAAAAAAACAACACTCTGCTTTGAAAGAAAACTGTAAAACTTAAACAATTAAATACATAAATTTTCGGATTGGCGTCTTTCGTCAGACGCAGTAAAAAATAATGGAAGCCACTATAATTATTGAGGTCACAAAATCCTCAGTAATACTGATATGATAAAACATTTCCCATGCAGAAAAGGCAGGTTTGTTGTCAAGGTCCACTTAAATAATGAATAACAATGACTCTGTGCAACTGAAACTCTTACTATAACTAGATTTTGAGAAGAGTCCCTGCCGCCCTGGATATTATCGGACACTATACACATTCTGCCTAGCGTTAGCGGAAGGATTAGGTTTAGGATGATAAGGAACCCTGCGGTTGTCCAACTAGAGCATGCATTAGAACGCGGTCAGCACTTGAGCGCGACCATATGGTAGTTTGGTCCGGACCATAAACCAGTGGATTAACTCGGCTTCAGCTACTTATCATTGGCACTTTAAACATTAGAGATGAGTATGTGTTTGTGAGGTAGGTTTGTTATGCCAGGAAAGGACAGAGATTACGGAGCTCATTAGAATCAGTCCAGGTATCCAGAGGTTCTTTGGTCAAGTGCGCCAGCCCGGAGCAGATGTTATGCCACTACTAAATAAACACTGACCATATTCTTGATACCCACATGACCACTGGTCGAAGCATTCTCTAGTTTATAGCATTTAAGAGCTTACGAGTATCAAGGTTTTTGTATGATCTAAATCGCTTAAGCGATGGTACTGGACGAGCATAGCATCAATTAACCATGCAAAGAGGGGAGGTAACTACCTGGTAAATATATACCAGGAGAATGTCACCGTACGATCGTGAATGGCGGGCAGCTGGAAATATTGAGTGCGATCTCTGGTACGCGCCGAACACAAGGCTCCTTTTCAGGGCAACCACACAATTACCAGCCAATCTGACAAATCTGTTCTCGGAGTAACTCCAATGTAGAGTTACGTGGCAGTAATCTCCCCTGATCGGGGCTGGGCGTGAAGGCGTGGAGAGGGACCAGGGCCCACTGGGGTCCCAGGGAAACTAGATCGCTCTCACCCAGATTGGCGAGAGACTCCAAGTTTCTCAGTCTAACCAGTGCAGCTATGTTGCAGCCAGTAAAATTAATGTGGATGGCAAGAGGCGAAGAAAGAAAATGCTTTCCTTTGCATAGGCGAATCGCCGAGAAAATCTCTAGACCTTGGGGGCGGCCCCAGCAGAGTTCTCAAGGAAAAATGATCGGACACCCCCCCCCCAACCCCCCAAAACCACTTCCTAACTGCCCTACTTTCAACAAAGACATACGTTCATATGTAGGGACGAGATGGCTGTGGGCAGATTTTTTTTGTGGGGGGTGAGGGGGGCGGGAATATGGACGCAGGTTGCCAACTTCTACCCCTTTGTCAGTATATAAAGGTGACTCTTTGTACATTTTTAGATAATGAAACTGGTTAGCCTTCGAAACCTGTGTGTCTGACCATCAGTCCAGATGATCCCTAGGTCCTGCAGGTGAGTTCTCTCCCCTGTTCAGCCGCCCCCAGACGGGATGTGACGCAGTCTACTCCAAACATCACAGTGAGAAGTCACATGATAACGATTTCGTTCATTTGTTGTGTGTCCACTTGAGTTGCGGGGAACAGAAAGCAAAGAATGAGGTCTTTTCAGACGGGTCAGTTACACCACGTGATCTAGGGATTGCTGGGCTATTTTGATGACGAGGAGTCATACATAAGCAGAGCATGTAAACAAACTTACGTGTGAGCAAGATTTCCTAGGTCACGTGATGGAGCTGAAAATACCTCATTGACTTTGGAAGAATGGGGAAGGGGAAGGAGGAGGAGGAGGAAGAGGTAGAAGAAGCGAAGGGCTTCTGGGATTGGAAATTCATACCTACTCCAATATTAATTAATTGGTTTTGATAACACGACCATCTCTCGCACCCAAGGGTGGCGCTAACCATTGTTCTCGAAAACGCATGGTATGGAATAGAGAACTAATTATTGGGCCAGCCAAGAAGGCAGGGATGAGGGACAGGAGCTCCCAATTGGGAGAAAGGAAGAGAAACGCGGGGAGAAGAGAAAAAGAACAGAATAGGAGAGAAGAGATGAAGCTGGGGGTCCCATGGGATNCTAAAGTCTTTGCATTTATACAAGTCTTATCTAGCACGCTAGACTAATAATGAAATCAAAAAGAAACTTGCACTTCTAAAATATCGTAAATATCGTGTTGGAGGGTTCGGTCATTTAGATCCTTGGTCTGCGAGCCGCCGTTATTTTGCTAGTTTTGTTGTTGTTGTTGGATTGCTCTTTTCTTGGAAGGGAACATGGCAGGTTTCACAGAACTCAAAGAAAAGAAATAAAGTTTGAAATGGCGGTATGCTGAAATTATGACCCCTAGGGTTCTCGGGGTTCTAGGTCCAAGAAAGGTGTAGGATTCCCCTTCATAACTGTAAGGCTCAGTAGAAAGACTGGCCAAAGCCCCGCAATACAATGAGACGGCCCTGTCATTCTTGGGACAAACCAAATTCTGTCAGATCACGAGACTTAAAGATGAAAATAAAACAGACGTTCGAGCCATCCAGGTCTCTTCACTTTTCCTACCCTTTTTCACAAGACAAGACAAGACAAGACAAGACAAGACAAGACAAGACAAGACAAGACAAGACAAGAAAACGGAACTAAAACGAACACGAAAAATAATAGTTTTTTGAAGCTTTTGTTCCAAACGAAACAAAACTAAAACGATTTTGAACAAAAAAATAAAACTAAAACGATAAATAACATCAAAACTAAAACAAATCTAAAACGAAATATCATTCGCAACTTGAAACAAAAACAAAAACGAAAACGAAAATATCAATAATTGTTTTTCAAAACTATTTTGAAGGCAATTTCGTATTCGTTTTTATAACTATTGTAGGACTCAGCTAATGTGAGAGACCTGAATCGTTTTGCAGAACTATTCTGAAGGTTATTTCGTTTTGGGTTTTATAACTATTGTGGGACTCACAACTATTGTGAGAGACCAGAATCGTTTTTCAAAACTATTTTGAAATGGATTTTCGTTTTTATTAATATTTTGAGACCGCGCGGGGGCGACACTGTGGGCAACGCAATGATCAGGCAAGACGAGACAACTGGGCTGGCTAAGACAAAACGGCGACTATACTACACGGAGTTACCTTTCGTTCAGTAGGCAGTGCCTTTTTAAACCAAACCAGTGTATCAGCTGATTAGAGATACAAAATGAGATAGTGCCTGTTATTGAAATTCGTTGATACTGCCTGTATTAGCCTAGGCCTAGATAGGACTGAAAACGAAACTAAAACGAAAACGAAAACAGATTTAAAATAAAAAAAAAACAACGAAAACGAAACTTAAACGATTTTAAAGAACTAAAAAGAACTAAAATGAACACGAAAATAGAGTTTGTGAAAAACTAAAATGAAATAAAAATGAAAACATATTTTTAAAATAAAACTAAAACAAAACGAAAATGAAAATTTATGAAAATATCACAACAATTTCACCCCTAAAGAAGACAAGACGAGACGAAATGAGATGAGATAACATAACATAACATAACATAACATCATAACATAACATAACATAACATAACATAACATAACATAACATAACATAACATAATATAATATAATATAATATAATATAATATAATATAATATAATATAATATAATATAATATATAGACTACTTTATTGATCTTCCACAGGAATTTTTTAAAATCTTCAAAATCACAATTATTTTCATTCTCTGTCCCGGGACCCAGGTCTACTCTAAATTCACCATGTAAAAAATTCACATTTAAAAAATCTTTCCACTTATCATCCATAATGATTTTCCTTTACTTATAAGCTATAATTATGTTTGCTACTATCTCTCTAAACACTACTTTTGCATTTAACTATTTTTTCTTAATTATATTTTCCTTTTCCCATCTTTGTGTTTTGCCCCTTTCCATGAGGCGATAGTTGACCTTGCCCTGAGTGAAATTTTTATGCTTCCCCTCAATCATGTGAAAAAGAAATACAAGTATATGTAGACTAATTGAATAATTTAATTTAATTATTTCGTTTCCCCGGAAGTCATTGATTTTATTTTTCCCACACTGCCAAATGCCATGTCTTTGTCTTGTACTCGAGTACTCGGTCGGTAGACCTTGCTTTCTCTGCCTGGATTCTGGGTATTTCTCCCGCCTTTGTCGCATCACAGTCTTTGTTCGGGCATGTTGGCAAGGGGAGGAAAATAATGTAAGGGAGATAACGCATTCTATATCCGTAATTGCCCCTTTGTCCATTAGAAGTGCTTGAAAAAAGATATTTGTTTTACAATTTCCCTCACTATTTCAGTCTTCTAAGAACTAGAAACAAAGATTACATGTCTCTTGCCTACTTTGATCTTTCTTTTTTTAAAAGTTTAATATAATATGATGACCGCGCAATATTCATTATAAACATAGTATCACCAAATTGAATTTTATCCATAAATCTACTCCAAATAGAACTTCCTTGCCCTAGGGGTCGTTAAAATACGCCAAGACTATCTTTAGACCTAAATGTCCGAAAGAGCAATCGCTTTCGGGTGCATTAAATAAAACATAATATGAAATAAACAAACCTATTAAAGGCAAAAAAAATCGTACGCATGAGACAATTAAAAATACTTTATAATTATATAGATCTACATCTATAGAGGTATAAAAAACTGAAAACATTTTTAAGTGTCTTTCATTTAGCACTTTTGATAATGCATTCAAAACATATTGTCGACAGACCGCGTATTTTTGGCTTAACTTTGCTTAACATCCCTTATAGCAAAGAAACCTTACAAATCGTTCGAAAAAACCTGGCAGACACAACATGGCAAGGGAAAGTACTCATGTTTTAGGATACATTAGTAATTTTTACTTGTTATTTCCCCTGAATGCTCCCTTCTCCTGCCTCACTTCCACCAACCCGTTTCTATTGCTCTGTCTGATTTAGTGATTTTCCTGCTGAAAGTTAGCGTTGCCTAAGCTCTATAAGCCATAAACATACCTGATCTAAGCTGTATTGTTTACCATAGGAGAACGAACCATATGCATCAGAGAGGTGACTTTATTGATTGTAATGAGAAAAATTCAACTACTGTACCAATCAAATTTTGAAGCATCAACCTAGTTTATTTAAAGGAAGACTGAACCGTCCTACAGACCATATTAAATCATACGGTACCCTATTATTCCAATAAAACAGTCTTTCAAGTGTCTGTCATAATGATATGACGCCTCTGCTGGCCCCAGACAACCCATAGGATTACATTATCCANATACTATACTATACTATACTATACTATACTATACTATACTATACTATACTATACTATACTATACTATACTATACTATACTATACTATACTATACTATACTATACTATACTATACTATACTATACTATACTATACTATACTATACTATACTATACTATACTATACTATACTATACTATACTATACTATACTATACTATACTATACTATACTATACTATACTATACTATACTATACTATACTATACTATACTATACTATACTATACTATACTATACTATACTATACTATACTATACTATACTATACTATACTATACTATACTATACTATACTATACTATACTATACTATACTATACTATACTATACTATACTATACTATACTATACTATACTATACTATACTATACTATACTATACTATACTATACTATACTATACTATACTATACTATACTATACTATACTATACTATACTATACTATACTATACTATACTATACTATACTATACTATACTATACTATACTATACTATACTATACTATACTATACTATACTATACTATACTATACTATACTATACTATACTATACTATACTATACTATACTATACTATACTATACTATACTATACTATACTATACTATACTATACTATACTATACTATACTATACTATACTATACTATACTATACTATACTATACTATACTATACTATACTATACTATACTATACTATACTATACTATACTATACTATACTATACTATACTATACTATACTATACTATACTATACTATACTATACTATACTATACTATACTATACTATACTATACTATACTATACTATACTATACTATACTATACTATACTATACTATACTATACTATACTATACTATACTATACTATACTATACTATACTATACTATACTATACTATACTATACTATACTATACTATACTATACTATACTATACTATACTATACTATACTATACTATACTATACTATACTATACTATACTATACTATACTATACTATACTATACTATACTATACTATACTATACTATACTATACTATACTATACTATACTATACTATACTATACTATACTATACTATACTATACTATACTATACTATACTATACTATACTATACTATACTATACTATACTATACTATACTATACTATACTATACTATACTATACTATACTATACTATACTATACTATACTATACTATACTATACTATACTATACTATACTATACTATACTATACTATACTATACTATACTATACTATACTATACTATACTATACTATACTATACTATACTATACTATACTATACTATACTATACTATACTATACTATACTAACATAACATAACATATACTATACTATACTATACTATACTATACTATACTATACTATACTATACTATACTATGCTATGCTATGCTATGCTATGCTATGCTATGCTATGCTATGCTACGCTACGCTACGATACGCTACGCTACGCTACGATACGATACGATATGATATGATATGATACGATACCATGTAATGTAATATAATATAATATAATATAATATAATATAATATAATATAATATAATATAATATATACTTTATTGATCTTTCACAGGAAGTTTTTAAAATCTTCAAAAATCACAATTATTTTCATTCTCTGTCCCAGGAACCAGGTCTGCTCTAAATTCACCATGTAAAATTAGTTACTTTCACATTTAATTTAATTAAAAAAAAATCTCTCGACTTATCATCCATAATGATTTTCCTTTACTTATAAGCTATAATTATGTTTTATACTGTCTCTCTAAACACTACTTTTGCATTTAACAATTTTTTCTTAATTATATTTTCCTTTTTCCGTCTTTGTGCTTTGCCCTTTCCCTGAGGTGATAGTTGACCTTGCCCAGAATGAAATTTTTATGCTTCCCTCAATCGTGTGAAAAAGAAATACAAGTATATGTAGACTAATTGAATAATTTAATTTAATTATTTCGTTTCCCCGGAAGTCATTGATTTTATTTTTTCCCACACTGCCGCATGCCATGTCTTTGTCTTGTACTCGAGTTCTCGGTCGGTAGACCTTGCTTTCTCTGCCTGGATTCTGGGTATTTCTCCCGCCTTTGTCGCATCAGTCTTTGTTCGGGCATGTTGGCAAGGGGAGGAAAATAATGTAAGGGAGATAATGCAAGTTATAGCCGTAACTGCCCATTTGTCCATTAGAAGTGCTCGAAAAAAGATATTTGTTTTACAATTTCCCTCACTACTTCAGTCTTCTAAGAACTAGAAACAAAAAGTACATGTCTCATGCCTACTTTGATTTTTTTTTTTTAAAGTTTAATATAATTTGATGACCGCACAAATTCATTGTAAACATAGTATCACCAAATTGAATTTTATCCTTAAATCTACTCCAAATAAAACGTCCTTGCCCTAGGGGTCGTTAAAATATGCCAAGACCATCTTTAGACTTAAATGTCCGAAAGGGCAATCGCTTTCGGGTGCATTAGATAAAACAAATGAAATAAACAAACCTATTAAAGGAAAAAAAATCGTACGCATGAGACAAAATTACTTTATAATTATATAGATCTGCATCTATAGAGGTATAAAAAACTAAGAACATTTTTATGTGTCTTTCATTTAGCACTTTTGATAATGCATTCAAAACATATTGTCGACGGACCGCGTACTTATGGCTTAACTTTACTTAACATCCCCTATGGCAAGGAAACCTTGTAGATCGTTCGAAAAAACCTGGCAGACACAACGTGGCAGGGGAAAGTACTCATGTTTTAGGATACATTAGTAATTTTTACTTGTTATTTCCCCTGAACATTCCCTCCTGCCTCACTTCTACCAGCCCGTCTTCATTGCTCTGTCTAATGTATAGTAGAGTAAGTTAGGATAAAATCGTGCAAATGAATGAGGAAAGGACCAAATTTTGTACACACGATGGGAAGATCAATGTAAACAAAATCTGATATAGAACCACATCGACCAATGTACCGAAGTGTGTATTTATGGACCTCATATAAATCTCTATATAAGGTCTTTGACACCTATTGTTTTTTCTTCTTTTGGCCCTATTAACATTTTGCGTTATTCTAAATATACCACTGTGATTTGGGGAAATTTCTTCCATGGAGGTTAAAGTACTTCTTTTGCCCGATCTTTTAACGGGAAGAAAAAGGGGGGTCAACGCCCAAAATTTTTCACAAATGTCTTTTGAAAAAGATCACCTCAAATTCTGATTTGGTCCCCAAATTTTCATTTGGCTGGTTTTGACCGCGTGCGAATACATAGGTCTACACATTTTATTTTTTTATCTAGAAGGCTCAAATTGTACCTGAAACTTTAAAATTGGATGCTTTATTTAGATCACAGGTCATTTTACACATTTCTACACCCTAACACTGGCTGGCAGGGCCCCCAAAAAGGGGGATTTCATATATTAGCGGATTAATTGGCTTGTACACTGTGAGTGATTTGCCCTTCTAATAGGTGTCACAAACCTATAATCTATATAAAAATCAAGGGACGTAACCGAGGAAATAAAAAATTTCTTTACTGTAAATAAGTAATGATATCACTCATTTTAACGGCTCCAGCAACGTAAATTATAGAAGTAAACCTATAAAATTTGGCACAATACAAGGTAAATGGTTAAGGAAAGCAAATATATAAAATATATATGATAACATTTAAAAGTGAAAACGTAATTTGTTATGTTTATTCCCTTTAGGTATGAAGATGCCAATGTATTTTTCACTGTTGGCTATATTAGGTTTTACACCTCTCATTAACTTATCCTGGGGTGCCGTGTCAAAATACTTTCCAAACATGTTGTTTAGCTCTTCCTCCAAAATTAGTAATGATTTTCCTGCTGAAAGTTAGCGTTGCCTAAGCTATATAAGCCATAAACATACCTGATCTAAGTTGTATTGTTTACCATAGGAGAACGAACCATATGCATCAGAGAGGTGACTTTATTGATTGTAATGAGTAAAATTCAACTATTGTACCAATCAAATTTCGAAGCATCAACCTAGTTTATTTAACATGAAATTACCAGTTTATCTGCTTAATCAATATTTGAGTTATTTGAAATACTAGTCAAAGAACCCGCAGATGTGCTGGGACAGTTGTATGAGACACACAAGCGAAGCACATCTTCATGCACTTACGCTGGCTCTCTTTCAGTAATTACTGTACTCAAATGCGTCATTGTATGTAAGCATAACAATAAGTACATTGAGAAAAAAAAAAAACAGGGAAAAAAACCACCACAAAACCCGCCAAAACAGTTTTTATGTTGTCAGCCCCTTAAAAAAAAAACCAACAAACCCGCCAGATTTTAAGAGTTTGGCTTCACGATGCCAGCTTAGCGGCAGACACCATAATATAGTAGTGACGTTATGCTCATGGACACCAGTTTAAACAATGGAGCAGATCATTCGGATATATGGAAAATCCATTATCTATAAATTCGGTGGCAGGAGATTTTATGTGTTCATAAAGTCACATTTAGACCGCCCGTTGATTTTCTGTCGATGGGGAGAACGAAAGCTACGAATGTGGATGTCTGCCTCTAGACTTAACTGTAAAAGGTTAGTCCTACAGTGAATTTGTAAACTACACGGAAAATCTCATTCAAATCGGTGAAGAATTAAACTTACGTGGCTCTGTACAAAATTGTGGGCTTATTTTTTTTTGTTTTAATAATAGATTCCCCAGAAATCGTGACGTAAAAAAAGTACAGAATAAAGAGTGGGCTACCACATTGATCTATAAATATAGTGGAACACACTTAATACGAACACTCTTGATACGGACATACTTAATACGTAATCACGGATACTGAGTACAGTATTTTTGGTCTCGATTTTTTCTGCTTTAAGGTACATGTATTGCTCTCTTTATAAGAACACTTTTGGTAGAACTTAAGGTGTATTCATTATCCGTGCTTCACTGTAAATCCTCCTTCCTGTTCTAGCCNAATCACATCCCGCTTTATCCAATTTGCAACCCCTCGAGCGTTGGCCTCCATATTATATCAGTAAAGGAGAATGGCCCCCAGCCAAAGTCTAAAATAATACCAAGATAATATCATTTGAATATATTTGTCGACAAAAGCGAAGGACACTGCCCCAAAAATAATTCTATCCAAGCTGGTGATACGGCCAACAATTTGGAAGCGATTACCGTTGGCATAGATAGTGTTATCTCCCTTCTCCTTGTCCTCATGGAAAGGTCTTTGACACCTATTGTTTTTTCTTCTTTTGGCCCTATTAACATTTTGTGTTATTCTAAATATACCACTGTGATTTGGGGAATTTTCTTTCAAGGAGGTTAAAGTACTTCTTTTGCCCGATCTTTTAACGAGAAGAAAAAGGGGGGTCAACGCCCAAAATTTTTCACAAATGTCTTTTGAAAAAGATCACCTCAAATTCTGATTTGGTCTCCAATTTTTCATTTGACTGGTTTTGACCGCGTGCGAATATAGGCCTACACATTTCATTTTTTTTTTATCTAGAAGGCTCAAATTGTACCTGAAACTTTAAAATTGGATGCTTTATTTAGATCACAGGTCATTTTACACATTTCTACACCATAACACTGGCGGGCAGGGCCCCAAAAAAGGGGAATTTTATATAATAGCGGATTAATTGGCTTGTACACAATCAGTGATTTGCCCTTCTAATAGGTGTCACAAACCGAAAAGGCTTGTAAAGAGCAGCGTTCTCTGCAGTCACGATATTGACTGTAAAACAAACAAACATGCAGGCAAGCAAAAAAAAAAGCTAGCAATCACACACACAAAACCAACCAACCGCCCATCCAAACACGCACCCATTCACCAACTAACCAACCAACCAACCCACCAACCAACCCACCAACCAACCAACCAACCAACCAACCAACCAACTCACCAACCAACCAACCAACCAACCAACCAACTCACCAACCCACCAACCAACCAACCAACCAACCAACCAACCAATCCACCCAGCCAGCCAGCCAGCTGCTCACCCACCAACCAGCCAGTTAACCAGGCAGGCAGGCAGGCAGACAGGCAGGCAGGCGGGCATTTGTAGTCGCCTCTATAAAGACTTACCCGACCCAATAAAACTATTCATGCTACTACACGGCCTTCATGAAACCGCATGTATGGAGACCGATGTTTTAAAACATTCTACAATTCAATTCAATTCAATTCAATTGTGTTTATTCCCATTGTAAGAAGTTTACAAAAAATGGTACAATATTCAGAAGGACAGTGTAGAATTTGTTAGCACTGCCAATCTCACTTTAAATTTGCATCAGCAGATATAGAAACAAACAACACATTCTTCTCAAATTTTGTGAGCGAAACAAAGAGTTGCATTAAAAGAAGACGTCATAAAGATAAGAACGTCTCACATATTGTTTACCAGCCATTTGGACGTCACTGTCTACAACCCCCACCTGTTTTCACCTGAGACGCACTAAATTCGCATGCGATCCGACAGAAATCGGCTGTCAGATAGGCTGGGGAGGGGAAAAAGGTGAAGGGGTCAGCTATTTGCAAATCATTTGCAAGACAGGATACCGAATACCACTCTTCAGGATATAGAAAGCACTTATCACACCAATCGACAAACTCGACCCGGAAGCGAGTTAAATAAGAAAATCAATTACGGTGTTTAGATTTTAATGAAGGTTAGTTTACGATTGCACTTTCAAATTTCCACAACTGTTGAAAAAATAGAGGAGAGCCGTACCGGGAAATGGAAGTTCTTCAAAGTTGGTAAGAAAAGTGTTGAGTTGATCATTGGCCGTATGCATAATCCATATGTTAATTAATGTATTGCGTCAGTTATTGTGAACACTACTAATGTTTTGGTAGTTTCCCGTGGTTACCCCAGTGCGTCACTTAACGTAAGGATTATGCATACAGCTACAAGGTCTAGGTTATGCAATGGGACCTCACGAGTTCGAACTGAAATTTGCTGATAAGAAAATCACATAGCTGTTAAAATTCTCTGACTCCCGAATCCCTGATACATGTACATGTATACTACAAGGATCTATTGGGGCCTGCGCCTGAGAAAGGTGCGATTTTTATTTCTAGGGGAGAGAGAGAGAGAGAGAGAGAGAGAGAGAGAGAGAGAGAGAGAGAGAGAGA
>JAWQUT010000325.1:9160-29442 GCA_033807755.1 Ellobium chinense
GGGGGGGGGGGGGGGGGGGGGGGGGGGAGGGAGAGGGACCCGCAGGCGGACAATCGATAGACTGTCCCTTTTTCCTGCCTTTTCCTTTCGCAACCTTGTAAAACAGAGTATAGTCTTAACTAGAGCGTCACCAATTAGTCTTGTAAAAATTGTGCTTTTATACCATAACTGATGAAATTATGATTTTTATATTGAGTTTTTTCTATATAGCAGGCAGGGGAAGACCTAAAACGTTACCCACTTTAGTACACGTCTATATTTGAGAGTTTGCGCATTAACGATGGGATCTGTTACCATTGTGAGAATTACATTAGTGCATCGGTGCTGAATGCATCCTAACATGCAGAGATAAGTGTAATTCTTACTATGGTAAAAGATCCCATCGCTAATGCGCAAGTTCTCAGATATGATTCCACGTCATCTTTCGCTTTGTAAGTTTTCATGTATTATTGTTGGTTTGAATTTCAAGTAGATAGATGCTTGTAATTTTTTTCTACATAAATTAAAAAAAGGTACAAACCAGGTCAAATGTCCCTCCTTTTGTCCATATATCAGCATGTCGAATTGGTGAACACTGTCATATAATTGAAATGAGAAATGTTGATCGTAATATTTGCAGTGCATACTAATATTAAGGGATTTTTTCTTGACCGGGGGAGGGTGGGGAGGGGAAGGGAGGGTAGAGGGGTGGTCAGAACTGGTATTGTGTTACGGAAGTCACTGGAACCATGGCACCATAATATGCACTACCCTACCGACTGACAAACTGATAAAACTTAAGAAAACATAAAGTCTATTTAGGACCTTGTTTGTATCAGCTTCCTTCAATAAAATAACAACAAAATCAAATGTACGAAAATATGGAGAATCTTCCTCAGTGTTTCTGTTTTATTGGACAGAAAATCTCATTACAAGGCTCCTCACATTTTTTAATACTGGCAGTCAGCTGTCATCATCATCATCAATGCCTTTCACCCCCAGCAGGGTATAGGCCACCTACAAGCGAATTCCATCTTTCCCTGTCTTGGGCCATCTTTCCAAGCTCGTTCCAAGTGAGCTTCAACAGCTTCCTTTCGGATTTGACTGTCACGCATCATGAGCTCTCCATTTGGAGAAATTCCACAATCAGCCAAGCAGAGATTCAGGTTTTCGTTTGTATGTGTTTCTGTAATAGTGTTTTGTTTTAAGGGAGGGGTTGTTAGCCCCGTGACCCAACCCCCAACCTGGAGGACCAGGTGACTCTGTGTCGGGAGTCACTACCTGTTTTTTCGCCATTTAGTCGCCTCGTACGACACGCTAGCACCACGTCATTCCTATTCTTCGCGAAGCCGGGAACTGAACGGCTGTAGTCAGCTGTGCTGCTCATGAATACAATGGCGGTGCTTTCATCAGATCTGAGTTTATCGGATCTTCTACAAATACTTTAAGTATGAACTGACGTCATTTTGAGAAGGAAGGGTGGGAAGATCGCATGAAACAGGAAGTTTTAAGTCGAGAAAATTTTCCGGAAGTTATCTCTAGACAACGGTACTACTGCTTACAAAAAATAGCAGACATGACAGGTACTGGTGAGTTGGTTTTGGTAGATGACAACAAGAATGATGGTCGCATTACAAGTATTCTTTTCCAGCAGGTGGCCTCCCAGCTTTAAATCCACATACCAATGCCGCCATACTGTGAGCAGGGTTGCCAGACTTCTTTCGAGCGGATCCAAATTGCATATGAAAAAGCCAAACATGCCTGGAAAGGGACTACTGAGTTGCCATCCATGAAAAAAAGAGAAATTCCATTGCATAATATGTGCCTTTTTGTCCTAAGACGGTAGTGAGGGTTATAACCCAAGACATTTATTGCTAATTCTCCTACTGTATATATAGAAATGTTATGAATCTGGTATTTTGGCTCAGAGAAAGGCAGTCTGGCAACCTCCTTACTCCCAGCTTGTATTGTCTAACTCTATAACAACGCTAATACCACTCCTAGGCTCCACCCACAAATCGTCCAGACTCCGCTCATTGGCTGTCTAAGGCTAGCTAGACGAATATGAAAGAAACAGAAACGCAGCCCAGTATAAACCGTGTGTGCATTTAGCTCCACAATGCACCATTCTTGAATGTGTCAAAATCGGGCATTCCCAATGACCATATTATTTACTGTGGCGAGTAGAACTTACAAACTATTATTGCCTGCTGGTGCGTATTCAATAAAAACGTGTGGATAAGCTTCCTTATGACTTGGACGAAGCGCATTTTGCAGTTGTGTGGACATGTAAGAGTGACATATTTTAGTGACGTAGAATGTCACATAGCTTGGTGAGATGAGAAATGTGCGTTTCTCTCGATCCCACGGACATAAAGCCAAGGCTTGGTCAGACTGGTTTAATGAGATAGGTGCATCCTGTTGTTCAACGCATTTTTCTCTCCTGTGCAGTTTCGAAGCCCAAACGGTTATCAGTATTTTCTGGGATTAGACTTGATGTACGATTTCAACTAACATTTGATTGTTCGACGTGATGCACTAAAACAACACAAAGCCGATTATCTCTACAAGTCAGTAGGAAAGTTCCATTATGTTAAATATTATAGATGCAGATCTATGTTACTCTGTCTGTTGGGCATCCCCCCTCCCCCTGCAAAGAGCAACGCTACGCGACTAATTGTCAGGAAGTCAGTGTATTATGGTGTAATTCTACTGACCGCACAACTGCTTAGAAAACGGACACAAAGTTGTTGAGAATACTAACGTAAGTCTCAGATTCGGTATGACAACTTACCCGCTATTCCTTGGATCGACAGATTCCAAGTCTTTCCGCAGACACCATTAGATAACAAGTAAAGTAGAATATAAATAGCACCCGTGACCTATGAACTTTACATTATCACTTAGTATCATGGCTACCACTGGTGCACCCTCTTCGCACCGTTAGGGTAGAAGATGGAATGTGGGGGCGACATGGAGATTACAACCTTGAGATTCGTTGTGTTTGATACAGACACCTTCCATTCAGAACTCTGTCATCGTTTTTGTGACTGTATGCAGAATCGTTACGCTAGTGAACGCATCACGGTAACCACGGGAAACTCCTTAAAATTAGTAGTGTTCACTAACGCAGAAGTTCATTAACGTACTGATCATGCATACGGCCACACGTTACTGAAAAGCTGCATTTGTAGACCTAGTGGTGAAAAACAGCGCCATTTCCTGACGTGATTTGGCGAGTGCAACCAGGTCAGTGAGGGGAAGCACATTGTTTCTTAAGTATCTCATAAGGAACCATCTCTAAAGTCAGGTAAGTAACCATTGACGGTTAATAATTATTGAGTTATTAAACAGATGTGGTTTTTACCGGGGAACAGGTTAACCTTGGAGGAATAAAGCTAAGGTTTTTAGTATGTCGTTGAAGTTAAAACATTTTCTTGGACTGCTTTTCAGCATCACCGGAAAACAATTTCAATTCTGGTCCTAAAAGTCGGTATAAATAGCGGTATTGCAAAAAAACAGATACAGTCAAGTGTGCTTAATCGCAACTACACCTCGGAAGTATGGGGAAAGCTGTGATTATCCATTGACTTTTCTATAAAAATATAACATTTTGTTAGGTAGAAAATGTTGCAGTCAGCGGGAATTGCAATTATCCGGAATGCGATTAAGCAGAGACGACCATATTCGCTTTTGTGTCAGCCTGCCATGAACAAGCGACATAACTCAAGTTTACCTGGTATAATTATGAAGAGAAGAGGGTGTCGGAAGAGGCCAACTTCACCAAATTTTGTTCCGTTAGCCATTATGCAACACTGCTACAGTCACCAAGTCAGATATTCGCTTTTTCAGAAAGGTTTCGGTGGTACTCAGCAAGAAAGCAGGATAAACAGACTATATATTATGAAAGTCTGTATTTTTCTTGCTACAATGTATCGATGGGTGAAACACATCCTTTCTGGAAAATCCATTGTGATTTAATAAGAACAGCAGTATCAAACCTTGTATACAGTTAGAACAAAAGCCACACTTTCCAGTGACGTACAAAGCAAATCTATTAATAGACTAATGCTGACTGGTGAGCTGAACGACAGTCTAATTTTGGTTGGTCTTAGCGACGTATGACAATCTTGCTATAGTCTATCATTTCTGTCTGAAGATGGGAGGGGAGGACTGATTTGGAAAATGTAAATAAACAACAACAACAACAACAACAACAACAACAACAACTTGAATTACTCGGTGTTGACAATATGACATGCTTTGTTTCAGAATGGCGGGTAGGGGGCTTGACACAGTCCATGTCCATCAAGGAGGAAGTTGTGATGTCAGCGCTGTGAGGGGTGACCGGTCTTTACCGACTGAAGAGCTGCCACCTGTAAACAACGACCTGTCTTTACCGATCGAAGAACCGACACCTGCCAATCCTATGAGTTTTCGGCAACATTTAAAGGATCCTCATTATAGAAGAAAACTCTGGCGTACATTGTCGCTGGCTGGACTTTTCTTCACTCAGGTAATGAGACTATCAAAACGATAAACGAAACTAATCTAGTTTATCAAAAGAATTAGTAACGTATAAATTTTATAACGTGATTACAGTACAGTTTTCTTCCATTTGAACCTGTTGAAGAAAAAATAATATCTTTTAAGTGCTGAGGAGCGGGCTTGTGCTGTTGAAATCTGGAAGCCGGTGTTTGCCAGAGACATGAGGCAATGCTTTTCCAATGTGACCACATGGTGTAAAAAGGGCTGTTTGGTGTTTTGAAACAACTAGAAGCTAGAGTTACGTGGATTCGAATTCGTATTCAAATCCAAAGCTATGACTTGATGGAATCAAATCCTGATTCAATGCCCGCAGAGTAACATGGAATTTCTGAATATACTTCTAAGCAAAACGCCACTAGATTCTATACGGGGTCTTTTCATAAAGTATTTTCATTTTTCTATTTTAAAGGGTCAGTATCTGCACATTTTGACAGAAACCCAAATTTTGATATAATAAAGGGGGTTCTTGTGAACCGTACCTTTTGTTTCTTTATTGCTTTTTTTTTTTTAATTTTCTGTGAACTGAAGGATTCGAACCCAGACCAATTTTATATTTCGAATCCGGATTCGAACCCAGGGTAGAGGATTCAGTGGAATCAGATCCAGATTCGAATCTTGCCCATCACTGGTAGAAGTACGGTCATCTTCTTTACTGAACTTTCCTCACATGAGGTTTAGTTCGAACAAAATTCATATCCTGTAAAACCGAGAATTAAATGTTTGCTATCACTTCTCCTCATGAACAATATTATATCAGTGAATGTGTGTGAAATTTATTCCGGTAGAGTTGTTATTTATTTATTTTTTTTTTGGTCAATAGGCAGCCTTATTGACGAGGGCTTCTTTAAAGCCGGTCGGTGTAGTCTACCAGAAAGTCTCTTTGTAATTAACTGTGCCAGCGGAATTCAGCACGGCATAATTAAGACGGGTATGTGATATCGATCAATGTCAGTCACAGACTGGATCTTAAATGATCTAGACCTTTATTCAGTCAACTCCAACGAAACTCACTTCCGGTTATAAGCTTAGTGGTATGATTGCCTCATCATATTTCGCTTCCGAGAATTAAAGATGCATCAGCCAATAAAGCCAAAGAAAATGACCATTCCAGCCAATCACATCTCTCTAACAATGGAAAAGTGGAAAGGAGAAGTAATGATTGCTGAAGCTGTGATTTGCGTGAGACAATGCCAGGCCCGGATGACCCTGCATGCATAAAAACTGAGAGTGGTCAATGTTTGTGTTTTGCGCTGATATTGTTTAAACCATGACAGGCGACCTCAGAGTAAATTCAGTACGAGTCGAGCATCTAAACAAAATGAGACCATCTGGTGTAGTTTCTAAACTATAGGGTGTTCTCATAAAGTAGCCTCGTCTAAAATGGAACTTCACAGGTCTTAATTTTTTTTTCTAACAGACTGCAGTAAAAGAGCTGAAACACATTCACCTTCAGATAATTTAATCTTCAGTACTGTACTTTCTTGATGCTTTAGGGTGTAACGATTGGACAAGAAGGCCCCACATTACTGGATCTACAAATTATAACTGGCACAGATCTGGAACAGTCTTCGGCATTTTTTACTGGGAATGCCATTGGATACTTAATAGGAGCCTTGCTTTGTGGAGCTATTTTGGAAAAGGTAAAAATTAATTAGTAGCAAAGGCAGTGGCTTAGGTAAAAGCGGAGGGACATAGGTTATGCAATAAATTGGTAGATGTTGCTCAGAGAAGCTAGGTTCAAGTATAATGTACTTTACGATCTTTAATGCAATAAGCGATACGACTGGCTTGTAATTGTAGGAGCTGAGCGACTTTTGCGAGTCAACCCAAAACATGTGAATCATGCAAATGCTTATTGGTGTAAAGACACGCGTGGTTGGGGAACACAAGAAGGGGAGAGGGGGGAGGGGTTTGAAGGTAGACAAGCCGTCGGATCATTAAAATGTAGACTAGTCTATATAATTATAGCCTGGTTGTCAAATAATGTCAGTTTTTTTTTTCTTCAGGTCAACTCCAAACTTTTCTTGATATTCGCTCTATGTGGGCTGGGACTGATCTCCATAGCCACTCCTTACTGTACCATCTACGTAGCTATGATTATTGTTCGCAGCCTCGCCGGGATGTGTAATTCCATCATCAACACTGGTGAGGCGTTCGTGAACTTTTCAAATTTCAAAGACCAAGGGCCGCTCGCAAATCCGCCCGCTGCAGGAGATTTGTGTTTATGATGCCTTCATAAGGAAATCTTTGCATTTAAATAAAAGGAAGTATGTGGCTAATATGAAAAGTTTCTCGATGGACTATTTCTTTATAATCCTCATTCATTAAAGAGAAGAAAAAGAATGCCCGCAGTGAGAATCGACCACTGAACCTTTGGTGCTCAAGCACGGTGTTCTGACCACTGTGGTGTTTTGACCACTGATCTCTCGAGACCAGTGAAATTCGCGACGCTAGTAAACAAGATTTTAGTACGTGACGAGTAGTGAATGACGATCAGCTACTGGTCGTCCGTAACATAACTATACTGTAGAGAGCCGATTTGTGGGCCACTCCGCAAAGATTCGTGAAATATTCGCGACCAATTACATCATATAGACAAAAAACAGAAACAACAACTAAAAATCTAAAAATCTGAAGCCAAATGACTGAATTACTTAAATGAGTAATCAATGCTATATGATACGTAAATATTTACACAACAATTTGTTTCCTATTAAATTTGATTTAAACAGAGCATTAAGCGGTGGAAAGATTTTCCCCAGGTACCAGAGTTGATCACATGACGATCTATTTTACAACAATTTGCTTTCATTGACAACACTAAAGCTCTGAGTCACTTTCGTCCCACAACTGTCAAAGTCATGGCACTTTAATGAAAGTTATGAATAAAAGCTCAGGTATCTTTGACCAGATTCGGAGATGGTCTTTGTCCCTTGTGGAGGATACGCAGAATGAGATCAGCCGTTCAGTGATTCACTGAGAATGTTGAAATTATGCAAGGAAGATCGATAACCGTCAGAAATAATCAGCCGCCTTTCCTATCATTGTAACACGTGGTATTGTGAATGATGTTAGTGTTTGAAAGAAAATTACATACTGCAGTGTTTATTCAACCATCATAACGTACGTGTGTGTGTGGTGTGTGTGTGTGTGTGTGTGTGTGTGTGTGTGAGAGAGAGAGAGAGAGAGAGAGAGAGAGACTGTGACTTTTCTGTCACTCATTAAATCTCCCATGCGAAGCTCAAAACATGAATGCCTAACCATTTATGACCAGAAAACTGTCACATATTATTTCATTTTTTTCATTTCAGCGGGCAACGCTTTGAATATGCGTATCTGGGGGAACGAAAGCAACCCTTATATGCAGTTTTTACATTTCTGCTTTGCTCTCGGAGCGATCATCTCACCATTGTACACAGAACCATTCCTGGCAAAGAAACCTAATGTAAAACAGGGAACTGAGTCAAACTTCACTGCTCACTTGCAAAATGTGAGTCTGAATACTACAAGAGGTTTTCCCGATGGGAACTTTACAACGACTGAAACCATTGCATCACTCCCAGAATCCACAAATGTACTTTATGCATTTGTGATAACTGCAGTCTGCACATTTGTGTCAGCTATACCTTTCTGTGTTTTGTTTCTGAAAGCACGTACGAAAAGGCGGAAGAGTACATCAGGTGGAAAGGTGACACAAAGAAACTTGCCCAAGCCATTGTTTTTGTTTATTTTATCAACAATGGGGACATTTTTCTTATTGTTTTTTTGCGTACAGAAGACATTTGGCCACTTCCTTATGACATTTCTGGTTAACGAATTCGATTTTATGACTAAATCAGACGGTGCATTCTTGACGGCAACACTTTGGGCATCTTTAGCAGTGTCCAGATTTTTAATGATATTTCTGGCCAAACTGTTTTCTGCAGTCCGTCTGTTGTATATATGTTGCACTCTTACAGCGATTGCACACTTAGGTTTTTTAATCAGTGCGTCATTTGGAGCAATAGATGCCCTTGTCGTGTTTACTGCTATGGTTGGAGTAGGCCAGTCGGGGTTGTTTGCTGCCGGCTTCTCGTGGACGGAATCGGAGCTGCTCATAGTAACGGGTCGTGTGTCTTCATGTTTTCTCGTGTTCGCATCTATTGGTAACATTACCAACCCTCCTCTCTTTGGTTATCTCATGGAGAAAGTCAGCAACATGTGGTTCTGTTATCTGCTCTTCGGCCTGACTTTACTGATGTGTCTTATATTTGTGTTTCTGTTACTTTTCAATCGATTGTATGTAAATAAACAATATGGCCATATAAGCGCCGTCAATCCGCAGATTTCAGAAGTAGCGTTTGTACAAGAATCTGAGAAATCCTTGAATCCACCCACGACAGATTACAATGGAAAGGATGGACCGTAAATAAATCTGCAATTAAGGATAAGGATAAGGATNTAAACTACGTTCACATGGTTATGCCATGAGAGCTTATCATCGATTAGTAAAGAGAATTGACTGCAGGGGCATGCCTTGTTCGTTGAGACCTCAATATATTGTTCTTCCTCTTTTGCATTCTTCGTGTCAGACATCTTATATCAGGAGGCCAATGGCCCATTTAATTATGTTTAAAATATGCCATGGTGTATATACGGTACGGATTATCTTTAAATTATACTTAACATCTCAGAATCATCATTTCGCCAGGTCCGACACCGGAGGTGGCTCGACATTTGTCAGTGAATACCCTCATATTGTAGTGGACTGATAAATCTTCGTATTCATTTTCGAATATTCTTATTATCGTCATTATCATGCCAGACCTCTGTTTCTCTATCAATCTCATAAAGATTTCTTATAGTCTGAAGTGTGATAATGAACGAAAAGGCGAAAACTGAAAAAAACACAAAACTGATTGGTAAAAGGTTACAATGGCGTATATGATGTCTATGCAGCGCCCATAGTCACATGCCAAGAGTACTCTCCCTTTTGCACTGTAGCGTGCAATCTTCCATGTCAGATGCAAAGAGAACTGAAACAAAGTTGCACATGAAGGCATATTCAATGCAAACTGATCGTAAGAAGAAATAGTGGTTTAATATCCTAATCACTGGGCAAAGCTGCCCACTCCTGAAAACGCTGCATAAATCTCAGTACTACCGTTACAGCGGCTTACTGGCAATAAAAATAACAAAAAACAATAAAGCACGGGAACAGATGCATTTTGGGGACATTAAGAAATGGAATTAAAGTGTAAATTATCCAGTGACTTTTTTAAAAAGAATATATGGTATGCTCTTGAATGAACGAAAAAAAAACAACAATGTTGCCTTTTAAAAGTAACAGCGATTAAACGGATTGTAAAAAAGTGCAGTCGATTTTTCACTACTCCATAAGTCATTGCTACAAAAGGTTTTCCCTTTGTCCCTCTGTTATCGGTTAACTCTCCCCAAGCTTTACAAAAAAAAAAGTAAATAAAACAGGTTGGGACTATCCTGCGGCATTTGTACAGGCTTGTTTTGTTTTGTGTTGCTTTGCTTTGTTTTGTTTTGTTTTGTTTTGTTTTGTTTTGTTTTGTTTTGTTTTGTTTTGTTTCGTGTCATTTCGTTTCGTTTTGTTTTGTTTTGTTTTGTTTTGAAAAATTGTTGGGATTACTCTAAAGCTGCGATTTGAAGAAATTACGATTGAGATGTGTGGACCTGTTCTAGACCTTCTTCTCCCTGTTCGAGGCGTTCAAAGTTCTGAGCACTCTACTAAAATGCATTTATGAAATGACTCCGGTATCACTGCTTTGAATTTTTTTTTTCAATAGAAAGGACCCAAAGGTAACTGATAAGGGGAGAGTAATGTTGGTAAAAATACAGTGTGAGAGAATTGCCCAGAATGCTTATTTTATTGTACATGTGGTTTGTTATTAAAAACTGTGAACACCTCTGCATGTCTTTGCTTTTTTAAACAGCTTGTTCTAAAGTCTGAAAGTACATTGGTAAAAATAACAAAGATAGCAACTGCCTGCTGATGATGGTGGTGGGTTCCTAAAGCCATCGCTTATGGTACTTAATTTTAAAGTGATCTTTTCAATGGTACTATCAAACATTAACTGTGTAGATAACTATCATTCCCACGGCCTATGGCTTGCATGGGTAGGCTATTTGATGCGCACAGCTGGCTATCTATATCCATCCATCCATCCATCCATCCATTCATCCATCCATCCATCCATCCATCCATCCATCCATCCATCCATCCATCCATCCATCTATTTTCTGTCTGCCTGCTTATCTTTCTGTTTGTTTATCGTTCGACGGACCCACCTATCTACTTACGTATATGCCTCTCAGTCTGTTCCTTCATCTGTCTGTATGTCTGTTCGCCCGAACATCCTCTATCTATCTCTCTGTCCGTCCATCTGTTCATTTCTCTGCCTGCGCGCCTGCTTACCACCCAACGTCCCTTTCTCACGCAGATGGTAGAGTAAATACAAAGTAAAGTTTGCTTGGCAGCTTTGTAGAGTTTCTTTTAAATTACAGATTGTCTGAGCTTCCTCTACTGATGCTGATATTAATGATGCTGTTTAACGCAGTAGTAGTGATGGTGGTGGTGGTAGTGAAGGCGAGGGTGGCTGTGATCCTTATTGTTCATTCTGCTATACCTCACCCCAGTTTAGAATGAGTGTCTCATCAAGCTCTGCATATAAAAATTGGGACTCCAGTGTTTCCGAAGATGCATATTTTGTGGTGGCATTCGCGAGCTGTTGTTGTTGTTGTTGTTGTCGTTGTTGTTGTTGTTGATTGTGCTGATATTGGTAATATTATTGTCGACGTCGTCGTCGATGTTGTTATTGTTGTTGTTATTGTTGTTGTTGTTGCTTTTGGTGTTCTTATTGTTGTTGCCGTCGCTCCTTCTATACCGCGGAAAATGCTTTGCGAATCCCTCCCCACCATCGATATCTCTCTACTAATGTGATGAAATATCGTTAACATTCCCTCTTCAAGAAGTGTCGATAGCTGGTCATTCCCTTGCCCTGCATTTAGCCTTCTAATTGTAACATTATGCTGCAAAGTGAATTGAAGATGTGGCCACTTGTTGCAGAATTTGTCGTGCAAATACTGATGTAAGTCTGAAATTCTGGATAACAACTTACCCGCTTTTCCAAAGGCCGACGAAATGCTCGAGTCATGAGAGACACAACGACTCTGACAAACCAAGAGACACAGTAGATAACGAGACATATTTTACCCTTACGATAACACTGCATATCGGCCAGGATTATAACTACCATCCGGGAGTCACTGGAGGAAAGGGGGGGGGGAGGGTGGAAGGAGACTAAGACCATAAGGATTAGAGAACAACGCCGTGGGTATGCATGGGAAGTTAAATGACTGGAGAAAAAGTAGTTTGTGGGAAATGAGCAGTTGACCTAGTTGCCCTGTTTATTGTACATGTAATACTTTTCTTTGATAGAAAGCAGGGACGCCAAGGTGATAATGCCCCTAAGACTGACTGATTCAGACCTTTTGCAGGACAGCTATCTATCTTGACCTTTTCTCTCTATCTGACGCAACTGATACGGCTGTGCTAAGAAGCATGAGCTCTCTTTTTTGCTTTTGTTTGAAAGTTACAGGTGGGATGCTGATGTAATCTAGTCATCACTGGAAAGTGATTTGTTTGTTGAGTATCATGAGAAACAGTTGCTGAAATCATGTGAGTACTTCGGTCTACATTCTTTATTGTGAACAGTTTGACAAAGCTGGCGATTTTTAAATCGTTTTTGGTGATATTTTTCATCAGGAAATATTTGGTTATTTTCTTTCGACTAAGGAGACGTTTGAGACTGTTGTCAGATCAGTGTCAAGGACCAAAAAGGTAGTTTTCTGCTGGCGACTGACTTGACATAACTTGAGAAACCAACAGCCGGTTAAATCAATATCCAGTGATATTGCTACGGGCCCATTGCATTGACTACATGAGTTACACTTTGGAAATTATTTATTTCCTTGAGTATTTCTTTTTTCTTGGTGAAGAGAGAGATGAGTATACGAGAAGGGGTTACATTGAAATGCACACCGTCACAGTAATAGGCAGACTGTTTCTCTCCGAGACAGACAGGGCAGTTTGCAAAATTTGTACTCACTGCAACCCAATACATCCATGAAATGTCACTGACAAAGTAAGTCACAAAGTCACTGGTTTAAAAACAATCAAAAGCATCAAAAGTTTGAGGTTGTCATTATTTCCATATTGTCTAATAAAGTTTTTACTCCATTCCTGACAAACTCACTGAAATGAGACAGGCCAATTTCCTAAGACTGTGACGACATGAAAGATAAACATAACTAAGAATTGTCCAGTTTGTTTCAGAATGGCACATGAAAAGCCCGATATGAACGATATCCCTTTAGATGCAGATGGTGATGTTGGTCCTGTGGAAGATAGTAGGGCCTTGCGGACAACCGATGAACTGAAATCTGGGAGACGCAAGGGTCTTCGGCAAGTTTTAAAGGATCCTCATTATAGAAGAAAACTATGGCATACAGTGTGGCTGGCTGGAGCCTTCTTCTCTCTGGTAATTAGATTGTTGAGACATTATAAAGCTGTGGTAGTTCATGTTAATTTCGTATGATGAGGAATGTGGGTAGTTTGGTATGCGAAACCCTTCCTCACTTTTGTTGGCTGCCGTAGACAATAAGTGCATATTATGATGTGCAGGAATCTACAAGTCAATTTGGCACAATTAAGATGACTATATCTTTTCAATCAATAGTGTCAGTTTCACATTGATGTAACTTGTCAATGACGGTTCACTTGAAGCAATCTAATAAAATGAAGAGAAGGAATGGAAATGCGTTGATGTTGAGAACGACATCAAAAATAATGAAAGGATTTCTTTTTTTTTTATTGAGATCTTCGTCTACAATTCCTAAACAATTTTAAACGCTTTCATAAAATGGCCTTCCCTCGACCCAAGAACGGACTTGGATCATGTGTTCATCAGATCTCTTGTTGTTCTGACTTATTGCAAGAATGGAGCTGAGATATAAGCAATTCGAAAGTTTACGTACTGTAATTTTTTTTATTCATGAGGGTATGACAGCCGGACAGGAAGGCCCCGCACTACTGGATCTACAGATCTTGACCAATACAAAGCTGGAGAAGTCTTCGGCGTTCTTCACTGGGAATGCCATTGGATATTTGGCTGGAGCTTTGGTTTGTGGTGCTGTTTTTGAGAAGGTAAAGTTTCTCTCATAATGATTATAACACTGTTTTAGCAGAGGCATATGTAAGCGCGGAGCATTAGAGACAACATGTCTAGGAAATGTTGAGTTCGTTATAGATAATAGTCTGTGATGTTCCTCCAGCATCAGTGAATGGATATATGGGCCGCCCATTGTGCGGATAGAAAATGACTGATATAATAATCCCACTACAAATTGTTACATTTTGCTGCAAAAGGGCATTTTAAACATGTATGACAATGCAAAAACTAGCTGAAATTCTAAACCGATTGTAAATTAAAATATCATTTTGGGAGTAGCAGTGCAACACATACTAAATACGGCTAGACTTCTGAGACCTGTTAGTTTGTTTCGTTCGCTATCGAGAACTTTTTGAATCATGTAAACATCTATAAATATAAATTCACTGTCTAAAAGGGTGCAACTGAAATGTTTTCTTTAGTCGCCCTTGCTCATGCTACTTACATTGATGCTGAATAAACGAATAGACCAGTAAAATGCATGTAATGTGGACTTTACTTAATAACTGATGATAATTCTGTCATTTTTGTAGATCAACTCCAATTTCTTCTTGGTCTTCGCTACATGTGGACTGGGACTGATTGCCATTGTCACACCTTACTGTTCCATCTACGTTGTCATGATCGCAATTCGCAGTCTTGCTGGCAGCTGTCGTGCGATCATCAACACCGGTAAGACGTCAAAAATTTAAAATAGACCTTTCTTAATTAATACTCCTATGAAGCTCACTTCTGGTATAAGTAAAATAGTTGTGACTGCATCATCAAATCTCGCTTCCGTGAGTAAAAGATGTATCAGCTAATTAAAAGCCAGTGTAACTGAACATATCAGCCAATATTAGTTTTCTGACAATGGGGATATAGAACGCGAAAGCAGTGATTTCTGGAGTTGTGGCTTGTAATGCCCGGATGACCGTGCTTGCATAATAACTGAAAATGGTCTACGTATATCACTTTCAGAGCTACTTATATCACTATCCTGACTCACAGTTCTCTTGACATTTACTCTTTTTCCAGTGAAGCCATAACTTCAGCCTCAGGGTTATAGTGAATGAACAATCATGAATATTGGATTTTCCTAAATAGATACCTACTTGTCGCATGTTTTTGTTTTCCATTTCAGCGGGCAACACTGTGAATATGCGTCTGTGGGGTAACGAAGGCAAAGCTTTTATGCAGTTGCTGCATTTCTGCTTTGCTCTCGGAGGGATTATCTCACCACTATATACAGAACCATTCCTGGCAAAGAAGCCTAATGAAACACAGGAGATTGACTCAAACTTCTCTGCTCACTTGCAAGCTCCGGGATACAACGTTACGGCGGGTTTCCCGGGCGGAAATTTTACAGCAATAAAACCCCTGTCATCATTTCCAGAATCAACAGATGTACTTATTTATGCATTTGTGATAACTGCAGTCTGCTCATTTGTGTCAGCCGTACCATTCATAGTGTTATTACTGAAAACACTTACAAAACAGCAGAAGAGCAAAGCCCATCGAAAGGTGACGCAAAGAAAACTGCCATTGCCACTTCTCTTGTTTATTTTGGCTACAATGGGATCATTTTACTTACTGTATTCTTGTGTGCAGAAAACATTTGCCTCTTTCCTGATGACATTCCTAGTTAACGAATACGACTTCATGACAAAGTCAGACGGTGCATACATGACCGCCATACACTGGGCATCTTTAGCAGCGTCCAGATTTTTAATGATATTCATAGCAAAGTTCCTGTCAGCAGTTCGATTGTTGTATATATGTTGCACTCTTACAGTGATCGCATACTCAGGCTTTCTACTCAGTGCACTGCTAGGAGCTGTTGACGCCCTCGCTGTTTGCACTGCTATGGCTGGCATGGGATTGTCGGGACTGTTTGCTGCCGGTTTCTCGTGGACGGAATCGGAGCTACTCAGAGTAACGGGTCGTGTGTCGTCATGTTTTCTTATGTTTGCATCTCTTGGCAATATTATCAATCCTCTCGTCTTGGGTTATCTTATGGAGGAAGTCAGCAACATGTGGTTCTGTTATCAACTGTTAGGCCTGACTCTACTGATGTGTTTTATTTTTGTGTTTCTGTTACTTTTCAATCGATTCTACGTGAATAAACATTATGGGCCAATACGTTCCGTCATTCCGGATGTTTCTCATCAAATTCGTGAACAAGATACTGTACAATCTGTGAACGTGCACGTAGCAAATGACAGTGGTGAAGATAGAAAGTTGACAAACCTCTGATAATTATTTTATTGTGGATATAGGAGGGACACTGGTTGCCATCTTACTTTTAATGTCTGTGGGACTTTAATACATTATTTTATGCTTTAGATTTATGGCAGGGAGTATTGCACTACCACAGTAAGCGTTTCAGAGGTGAGAGTATGTATGTTATCTCTACCCTTGTATTACATTACTTTGTGAAACAAATTGCCTCACGTCACGAACAGATTGCAGATCACTAAAACCCTCCGAGTCAGACATTCTACTCTCCAACTCAAAACAGTAGCAATGGGAGAAAACCTCTTAACTGTCAGCTATAACATATTACTTTTACGAGGTTGTCTACACTAGCAACGTCCTTAACAAAGGGCGCAGTGTTTTATCCAAACCATCAGTGAGTAAATGAGACAATGAATAAATGAAAATCTTGATTTTTTTTGTTGTTGTTTTGCAGACATAGAATGACGTGTCTCTATGGACTATGTATCAAATGATCCATTTTAGCATTTGAAATGAAATAAATCCATGTTATATAAGTCTTGTAGATTTATGCGCATGGTGTCGTATATTCTTTCCTCTGTGAGTAGCCTACTTTTTATATTTCTTTACATGCTCACACCTTTTGTTCAATTAATCTCGAAGACCCGCCTAAAGGATCCGAAAATAGCCTTCAGCGACTGGTCAAAATCAATTCATCGGTAATCGCCGTGGATTAGATGTGTATTTGGAGTTAAGACGAGTGAGGAAATTCGTTGTAGCCAGGGTTGGGCAGATCTGAGATCATCTGATCTCAGATCGTGATCNCATAATGATCTGATCTTGATCTGATCTGGCTTTTTTAGTGAACTTGCCCAACCCTGGTTGTAGCAATTAGGCGTCGAACAGCGAAAATCTGGCCCATTTTCTCCTTTATTGTGCGTACTTACTCTCTCTCTCTCACTCTCTCTCTCTCCCTCCCTTTCTCTCTCTCTCTCACTCTCTCTCTCCTTTACTATTTGCTGGGCAATTTTTATGAATAAAAGCCACTGCCGAGATGTAGCTAAAGACCTGTGAATGAGATATTGTGTTTTATTTTTATTTTAGTATTCGTGATGTCTATATGATACAAACAAGCGAGCCTGTATGGGCATAATTATTATTTATCCATCGAATGCAAAAGGACAAATGTCCTATCACATATTTCCACAAAGTAATTATGTTTTTCTAGTACCTGCTGTCTCTTTATTCCAATTTCCGTAACAGCTGCCCTTAATAATACACGTATCTTGAATGCCATGCGGCTGGTATATGATGAGGACACAAATTCTAAGTACAGTGTTGTACTAGGTACTGTGGTGAAAGTACCAACTTTTTATTTTATATGCAAGTACTGGAAGGCACAGAGCGTTGTGATACAAGGGTCTGTAGTCTCTTTCATTTTTGCTACGTTATGCAATGTACGGTTTCATGTTGAAAATTGTTCTAACATTTGCTGATGATGATGATGATGATGATGATGATGATGATGATGATGATGATGATGATATGGTGATGATGATGATGATGATGATGAAGATGATATAAGTTTTAAGAATTCTTTTATATGCCTGCATATTCTATGATATTTTATAATGCTGACTTATTTTGATGTGGATGACGTGTAAAATGGCCAGTACAAGAACTGGAGAGCGCTCGCCTAAGCGAAAGAGAGGAGAGAGAGAGGGGGGAGAGAGAGAGAGAGAGAGAGAGAGAGAGAGAGAGAGAGAGAGAGCTCTATTTAAAAGATGAGATGAAAAGAGATGATATTAGAGGGAGGGGTGAGGTTGTGATGTTGTGGCAGCAAGAGAAGGTGGAAGACAGATGCAAGTGAAAGAACGTTATAACTTTGAGAAGATATGTGGAATTTTATCTGCTGTTTACTCTGTAAGTAAGAATGTTGTGTTTACTTGTCAGGTCCGGATCATTTGACATGTTTATGTAAATTCATTCGTCTTATTCCTTGGTTGATGTATAAGTTGTTCAAGCTTTTTTAAAATGATTATGACAAGTTTGATTTCTTTTCTTTCGTAATAGCCATAATTTCTACTCAACTGTCCAATACTTAGGTCTTTTAAATGTATGAAATTCTCATTGTACAGTCTTCTTTACTTATTTATTTAGGTCCAATGCTGGATTAATGTTTCTTAGGCAATGCTGCTAGCGCTGCTGCTGCTGCTGCTGCTGCTGCTGCTGCTGCTGCTGCTGCTGCTGATGATGATGATGATGATGATAATAATTGTTAAAGGATGACGCGCACATCAAAAATAATTTTCCATTTTACAATACTTTTTCTCTTTGAAAACTATCTAGGGTGCCCACCGAGTCAATTTTGCGAAGAAAAAGCATCGTTCTGTTACAATGGGCATAATATGTATGACGCATTTAGGAGAGCTAGAGTTACCGGGTTTGGCCCTTATGTCCAGAATTATTCCCCTTCCCCGATCAGCAGAGGGTTGTGGAAAAAAAACTATGACTTCACTTAGGTTCTAGCAGCTACAGACACCTCTATCTGACAATGTATTATTCAGCTTTTAATTAAGGTTGGGGTCATCCAAATTCAAACGTGATAGTGTAAGCCAGAAAAAGTATTCTGCATTTGTATTGCCTCAGCATGATTTTGTTTGACATATCTACTGTTCACAGAGGAATTAAATCATTCTCGCCAACATGCTATCACCCGTCCGCAGAGCATTGGCTAGACAGCTTGGCCATGTGGCTAGAACGTATTTGACGTAAACTTGTGGCCGCCACGCGCGCAGTGGATGTAACAATTCGGACATTGGATAATGTAACCCTGTGGGTTGTTTGGGGCCGGCAGAGGCGTTATATCATTACGACAGACGCTTGAAACACTGTTTTATTGGAATAATAGGGCGCCGTATGAATATGGTCTGTAGGAAGATGCGGCCTTCCTTTCAGGGATTAGGGCTTGGCCCTTATCTTGTCTCAGAAAAAGTGGGTCATGGGTTTGCACAACACACAGGTAGGCACACAATTTCTTTTCCAGTTAGTCTCTTATTTTGTACCTGATCTATTGATTACTACTGTTAGCCTCTTATTACGAACTTTGTTATACATGCATGTTCCACATTAATGTACGTTTCAAATTCTATGTGTGACAACATATGAAAAGTTGCGCATTAACGATAGGATCTCTTACCATGGTAAGAATTACATTAACGCTGCATGTTGAACACTACCAAGCGTGCATCCAGCCCCGATGCACTAATACAAATCTTACGATGGGAGGAGATCTCATCGTTAATGCACAAGTTCTCAACAGATTACAATGTAGTTGCTTTTCTCAAAGTTCAAAGAGAACGAAATTCAACAGGCCTTACGAGGATATAACACTGATAAGATCAGAATACGGTGTCAGCATAGGTAACGCTGGTTCTACTCTTACATTGACACAGTGACACACTTACATACATGGCTAACACGTCTTGGGATAGAGATGGCCGACGTGGTGAAAGGGGCCCTAAGATTGATGTATTCAAACCTTCACTTGTGGTATCTTGAGACAGATAAGCTTGCGTAAACAGAATTGTGAAAATGACCTCGTGTGTCTGCCCTGCATGTCTTTGGAATTACGGATTAGGTGCTTATCTAGAAAATAAAATAGAAAGGCGATTCGCTTCTTAAGCTTCAAGAGGAATCATTGCTTACGAACTGTGAGTAATTTCTTTCACGTAATAAGTAGATTGTTGAGCTAACTGGACAGAAAATGTTGTGTTTAATTGTCGGGTCCTGATCAGTTGGCATGTTTATGTAAACACATTCGTCTTGTCTAATTGTTCAAGCTTTTTAAAAATTATTTCGCCAAGTCTGATTTTCAAAAAAAATTTCATTATAGTCATAATTTCTACTCAATTATCCAATATTTAGATCTTTTAAATGTACTTACTTATATTATTATGTCCAGTGCTGGTTTAATGTTTCTTAGGCAGTACTAACTGGACAGAATAAAAGCGATTTACAGGAGATGTTTACTTGTAAAGAATATTTTATGTGTATGCACGCAAATTAATGTAATACCATAACCATACTCTTGAATAGAAACACGAGTTCTGCGCTATTTGGAATGCATACTAGATCTAGCTCTAAATTTCACCAGTGAGGCGAAATTCCTGATGAGCGACTTGACACATAACTGCGGGAACCAAAAGATTAGGAGTCTCCACCTTGCCCACACACACATATACACACGCTTAGGCACGAACGCACACACACATACACTCACGCACACACACACACACACACACACACACACACACACAC
>JAWQUT010000325.1:29459-51014 GCA_033807755.1 Ellobium chinense
AACACACACACAACACACACACACACACACACAACACACACACACAACACACACACACACACACAACACACACACACACACACAAACACACACACACACACACACACCACTTTTTGGTCTTGGTCGCCATTCAGAACTGACAATTTCTCCTCCCCTCCACTTTGCCGCCTGTAACCGCTTTGTGTCTATACTATTATATAGCAGTTCAAATCCCTACAGATTTTGAGAGCGACATCTGGTATGATAATATATATGTATCTATATGTATCTATATATGTGTGAGCAGTCGGGAAGTGTGTTAGGGTCACGGGCGAACACAAGATTTGCACGTGGAAGTTAGAAGTTAGGGACCGATTCAGGCAGTAGGTATTTAAGAATTAAATTGCTGTGAAGTTAGCGTCCCTGTAGTGTAGTGGTAACACGTTCAGACTTGCAAGCTGAGAGACCCTGGTTCAATCCCCGGCAGGGACAGAAATTTTCTAGAGTAGGTTTTTTTCGGCCCATCTTCTCAAAATTGATCGTTCACAGTAATTTGGTAAAATCCCTTGTGACACATTTCCTTGAAATAATATGTAACATCTGAAAAATTATCAGACTAAGCTCACCTTCCTCCCCCTTAAATATAAGAAAAAGAATACTATGTACTGTATTGCCTTTCCACCCGGTTACATATGGAATATGAGGGAATGATAAAATATTCAGGTGTGTTCTCGGTAGTGATACGAGAAGATCACTGATTTAATGAAGCCACGCAGGGGACGCCTGACATTAAGGATTAGTTCCGTCGCTGACCCAAATTCACTCTTTGTAAGTCTCAGACCTTTTTTGTCTTTTTTTTTTTTTGGTTGTTCAAAGTCATTGTTCATTTCAGTGAGAAAATTCCATGTGAAGGATTCAGTGTATCATCAGTTCTGTCGTGAGAGGATGAAACAAGGCTAATAATTGTAGGTCACTATTTATTAGGAACTCCTCCTTCAAAGATCTTTTCACTGGAGCATGGTGATCTGTACTCTATCACTTTTAAGCTCACTTTCATTGTGCGGTGTCTGTATTCTATCACTTTTAAGCTCACTTTCATTGTGCGGTGTCTGTATTCTACCACTTTTAAGCTTACTTTCATTGTGCGGTGTATGACACACAAAGATTGATGCATGAACTTACAAAAATGTGACAATAGATGAATACACTGTAAACCTCAATATTGAGTACACAACTTTTTATTGATTAAATTTGAAATGCACGAATGTTTTATTATTAGTCGTTCATTAGTCTATGCACGTAAATCTCGATGTCAGGAAAACTTCAGCTGTAAGTAATTTTCTTCCAAACATAATGCATACATATAATTGATGTTCTACTGTGCATACACTGTAAAACATATGACGAAGGAATGTAAACTTTCTGCTTACCTCATGGAATAGAATGGTGGTTGAATTTGGGACTGAAGTTGAAAGTGCATGTTTGAAAGACAGAAAAAACATATCAGTCGTTGAATACTGATGCACTGTGTTTCAGAATGGTGGCTGAGAAAATCGATATGGCCGGTATCCCTCTCGATGCTAATGGTGATGTCATCCATGTGGAGGAGAAACAGTTCTCACGGATCGATGAACTAGAAACTGCCAATCACAAAAGTATTCGACAGCGTTTAAAGGATCCCGTGTATAGAAGGAAACTGTGGCACACGGTTTGGTTGGCTGGGGCCTTCTTTGCTTCGGTAATTACTAATTTGACTATCGAGGCGATATCATGATCCTACATACATATTTTTAGTAATTTTTAAAATTTTTTAATATCACAGTTAGAGGAGTAACAGGTTATTTAGCTGATGCAGATATTTCACGCTGGGCATGTCTTCTACGGGCATGACAACATTAGGCCTATTTCAAGATATCTATATGAAGGGTTTCATGGCAAAACGCGTTATCCACCAATATGAATTTTTAGCGTATTCTACATACTTCATGTAGCAGTACGATTATTTAGTATACATGTATATTTCCATTCCATAGAAGGACATTTGATCTATATTATTTAAGACTTACTTTCACATAAAAATATGCTTTGAATCTGGTCTGTTTTGCCACAACCCCCGAATGGTGTAATGCGTTTTGCCATGAAGACCTTCATATATACATACTCACTGTCAATGACAGTTGTTGTCGACAAAGTGTGAAAGATTCTCAACATAATACATTATTAGTAAACCGCAAAATGTCTTCCATTGACAGGAGATGTCTTCTATCACACTGATTACCTTTCTACATTACAACCAAAGTGCCTATTTTCAATTTTTAAGAAAAGATTTTTCTCGTTAACATCGTGGACATATCTGTACATTAGGTTAGAACCTGTCATTCAGATGAAATGAGATCATCTGCCCTAATTCCTAACCGTTTCTTCCTTTCTCTCCTTCTCTCTTTCTTCCTTTTTTTTTTCGCTCTGTTTTCATTCTTTTCATTTCTTCCTTCTCCAGCATTGCCAGATCCTACTGCGATATTGTAGTTCATGTGTTGAATTTAATTTGTTATTGGCCTACAGCCTGGTATGACAGATTTTGGCTCAGTTAAATAGAATTGAATTGGTTATGAAGTGGCTTCGCCTTGGATTCAGATCACATGTTTTCTGAGGCCTTAGTTGAGACATATCCATCTTCATGTTATTTAACTCCTTAAACGTTACTTTCCTTACCCACCAGGGATTGACAGTTGGACAAGAAGGACCCACACTGCTGGATCTACAGATCATAACAGACACAGATCTGGAGGAGTCGTCGGCCTTTTTTACTGGGAATGCCGTTGGATATTTAATAGGAGCGTTGGTTTCTGGAGCTATTTTTAAAAAGGTAAAGTTGACTCCAGATTATAATAATTAACTATTGTAACCAAGTACAATGACAGTAACTTTAATAAGTACAGGGTGTAACAGGCCTACTGTGTGGGAATTTGTGCTTTTAAATAGAATTAGTGCGCGACATTTCCCCAGTAGTGGTTTGGTATCGGAGCCCTCAGTTTGTTACGGCCGAGTCTTTCCTTACACACCTGATAGTAAACTTGGAAATAGTATAATGATAAGCAGATGTGACAGAAAGAGAGCATGTCTGTGCATGCGAGAGAAAAAAACAATACAAGCACAAGCGGAGATTTCTAAGTTTATTTTACACTTTGGGAACGTCATACACTGTCTGGTCTGTTGGAGATATGACCTTGGGTGCCGTGAACAAATTTATCTGCAAACCAAACACACATAACTTGCGTGACAACCACGCTCAAAGAGGCCCTAGACTACAGGACAAAAATGACGTGGTTTCCAAAGTCGCGAGGCCTGTGCCACAGTCACGAACAATTCTAACGTCTCACGACAAAAAAGGCTTATCTTTGCAAAGCTATTTTAGAGAAAAGTTGATTACCTCTGTTTGAAAACACCTCTTTTTATATTAGAATTCGTGTCAACCCCTCCATTTACAGTTACCATATCCTGAGTATTTGCAGTTTCGCCAACATATTTTTTCAAGAAGGAAGTGCAGTGTTAGCATGTAGATCCGCATCCTGAAAATGCTATTGTGTGAGATATAGTCTAGTCTAGTTCTCTGACAAAAGACTAAAAGTCCGGAAATTTGGAACTTTAGATTACGTGTTGAAATGCCTATTTTGGGTTTCTTCACTTTGGAAAAGGATGAAAAAAAATGTGATTTGGGCCGGAAAACCAATTTAGCCCCCTTGAAGCGAAATGTTAGAACTTCATTGTTATTATCATGTGTCCATATGAGCTACTGTAAACTTATGAACCTCTTTTTTGTTTTTCAGGTCAATTCCAATATATTCATAATCATCTCCATATGTGGACTTGGATTTATTGCTATAGCTACACCTTACTGTTCCATATATATTGTTATGATTGTTATTCGGAGCCTTGGTGGTAGTTGCCTTGCGATCTTGAACACAGGTGAGACGTTAAAGCATGCGACCTTTAACTTTAGGCCTGGCCTTCTTGAATAATCTCTATTAGATCTACTATATATTTCACTTCACTTCATATCTGCCTTATCTGGGAGGTGCTCTTCCTTCTGGAGCATTCATGAATCTGTTTTTATCATTGCCACCGATACCTGCATGACTAGGGCATCTAAGCTTTTTTTTTTCTATTTATTATTACGATTTTCATCTTTAGGTCAATTGATATTTATTATTATATTAAAAATGTTATAAGCCTGTTAACAATGAGGTCGAAATGTTATTTTTCGCTCCTAACGTCACAGAGTCGGCAGCTTGAGGTACTGAATCTACGAATTCTTGAATAAAAACAGAATGACCCCCTAGCCACGCTCAGTCATGCTCATTGTTTCTAGAGGATGATGGTAGCCAATCGCTCCACCCCCAATTTTTTCAAGAAAGACTGACAAGACCAAACAATATTAAGGCCTCTCCTACTATGGTAAAGCGTGTCATTGTGAAAGATGGTAAATTTATTATTTTTTTTTACATCAAATAATTTAATTATAGCATGCTGGCAAGTTTGTTTGTTTGTTTTTTGTTTTTTTTTAACCTCCAGTATTGTTCCACCATTTTAAAGAAAAATAACTACTTTTGAATTGCTACTTATGAAAAAAAAAGTAAACTGCCAATATTTAACAAAAAGGTAACCACCATATTTTTTGTTTTTTTCTTTCTAGCTGGCAACACTATGAATATGCGCCTCTGGGGGAACGAAAGTAATGTCTTCATGCAACTGGTGCAGTTTTGTTTTGCCATCGGAGCGATCATGTCACCACTATATTCGGAGCCATTCCTAGCCAAGAGACCTAATGAAAAACAGGCAACTGAGTTAAATAGTACTTCTCATTTGCAATATGTGGGCCTGAATACTACAAGAGGTTTTATGGATGGAAACTTTACCTCGACTGAAGGACTGACATTGCTTCCAGAATCAACAGATGTATTGTATGCATTTGTGATAACTGCAGTCTGCTCATTTGTGTCTGTCATCCCATTCATTGTGCTGGTACTGAAAACTGTTACGTTTTCGAAAGAACCGAAGGGTATAGCAGATGAAAAGATTGCGCAAAGACGGTTGCCAAGGCCACTGTTTCTGTTTATTTTGGCCACAATGGGAACATTTTACTTATTATATATGTGTTTGATGAAGACAGTTGCTCATTTCCTAATGGCATTTCTAGTCAACGAATACCATTTTATGACAAAGTCAGAAGGCGCTTACATATCAGCGATACACTGGGCATCTTTAGCAGTTTCTAGATTTTTAATGATATTCTTAGCAAAATTTCTGACAGCAGCTCGCTTGTTGTATGTCTGTTGCACTGTTATAATTGTTGCATACTCAGGATTTTTAATTAGCGCCTCACTAGCAGCAATAAATGCCCTTGTCGTGTTCACAGCTATGGGAGGAATGGGCATGTCGGGCGTCTTTGCTGCCGGTTTCTCGTGGACGGAAGCTGAGTTGCTCATAGTTACGGGTCGTGTGTCTTCCTGCTTCCTCGTGCTTGCCTCCGTTGGCAACATTATCAACCCTGTTGTCTTGGGTTATCTTATGGAAGAATTCAACAACATGTGGTTTTGTTATCAGCTGCTGGGCCTAAGTGTCCTGTTCAGCTCTACATTTGTGTTTCTGTTGTTATTTAATCGGTGTTACGTGAATAAACATTATGGGCCTATAAATTCCGTCATCCCTGAGGTTTCAGTTGACATTCATGATCAAGAGTTTGAGAAACCGTTGAAGACAAATGCAGTAGATGACTGCAATGTGGAGAAGATGGAAACGTGATAGTACAGTGAATAATTACGTAACACTGAATTCATATACTCCGCCATGAATGTTATGAACATAATAGTTTACACCCACTGTGGGACATGTTTTACCACGATCATTTGCGTGAATGCTTAGCACGTCCTGGACTTTTTTTTTCAGCGGACACTTCCGCTTACCCATTTGTCTAGATCTATCCATTTTTTCGGTCAGTCTATCCGTTCTTCCGTCTAACTGTGCTTCTTCCCACGTATATACCTTCTTTACTACCTGCTTTCCTGCCTGTCATTTGCCTTAAGCTGTTGGAGAGGTGACTCGCAGGAACGATTGGAGCACTTGGATTCTCTGATAATTACTTCTTTTTTTTTTTAGGGACAGCGGTAGTTATTTACTTCACAGTCTATTAAGCTCACATTATTTTTCAAGAAATTTAACCTGCGTAGAGTTTTTCTTAAGCCCGACAGTCTCTGAGAAAACAATGCTAGAATGTCAGGATTTTCACCCTACGCCCGCTGCCAATACTTGTGTTGCGTGTAGTCAAAGAGTGAGATTGGCTAGCAAATGATTGGTCCAAACGGCTCGAGGATGCGTCCATATCAATCGTTTGCTACCTTTCCTCGATCGCTTTATGACTCACACAGCACGAACAATGGTGGCGTTCACCCGACATTCAAATGGTATTGATCTCAGAAATGGTCAGGCGGAAGGAAAATGTACGCGGTTTATAGTTTTTGACAAAGTATATGGGAGTTTTAGACAGTGAAGCAAATATTTATGCTTTTTCCTTTAAAGGAGAGGGTGAACATCGGGGCTAAATGAGTTCTCAGCTTGAAGGTGATCGCTTCTCTATTGCTGTATAATCATTGAGAGTGACTAAAAATGTAGGTGTGGGGGTAGAATGGATGGTAGAAGAGATACGTTAGGGTCGTTAGGCCTATATGTCGCTCATAGCGTTACACTACATGAAAGTGTATCTCTACGATGTCTGTGATCGATATTTACCACTAGCCATTTCCTTCCTACATCCCGGTGAATTTTTTTTTCTTTACATTTTTTTTCGATATGTACATTGTACTCTAGTTGATAACGTCATGACAGTTAAGTCCTGTACATTCATTTTCTGTTCTGGTTCTATCGCCTCTGTCCCTAGTCTGTCACATATTTATGGATAATAAATAGTCTTCACCTTTAAGGGGAGGTAAAATCCCATATAACTATTATTAAGACTCTCTTGTCGCTGATGTCTCAGATACGAATATGTGTAGTCCAGTTGACTTGAAATTTAGCATTAGAGAAACCTTTCCTTTTATAGCTTAGAGTGTTTGTAAAGTATATGATCTAGATCTGTACGTGCGAGCGCGTGTGTCTGTTCTATAACCCACGGTGGATGCCGATACTTCATTGCAATTATAGATGAAACGCAATTAATAAACTCAAGATGCTTTCACAATGAAAAGGATATTTATTTTGCTTGTGTCTCTGTTTCCTAACCTTTGTAATCATTTCTTCAAACATGAATTAAAGAATTGGTGTGCAAGTTGTAAAGTGTATATTTTGCTGCCAAGAATGAGTCCTAAAGAGGAGAACCGCTGATTTTTCTTAGAAGTTTACTTGAGATGTTATCGATTCTTGAGCAATGTGTTAATCGTTAATATTAGCACGTAACATGCCTACAGATTTTGCTACTTACTCATAGACTGCATGAACTTTAATCAGTTTTTATAAGGACGTGATGATTTACTTAGTTTCACAGTATTCTGACGCTTTGTTTATTTTTGGTGGAAGGTCTAATTTAGTGATCACAATGGTTTGCTGAGATAATGTTTCTTCTTCCTTGCTTATCATTATTGTTATTATTATTCCTGATGAAGGAATTTTCAATTCCGAAAAATTTGATATTTCCTTATTATGTGCTTCTTTTAATAATTTAAATAAAATGTTAAAATACGACACTGGTGGACGCTATTTCATTTTATTTTGTGTGAAACTACTGAAGTGAGATAATATTTGATAATAATCATATAGTCTCCAATACATACTAAAATAGTACACATAACACATGCAATAGTGCATTGACTTGTTATCACCTGCGAATATAAAGCTCTGGCAATGTATAGAGGTGCAGTTTTACCATCTACAGTCAAAAAGGAAACAAAAGTAATAACTCATCTACGGAAGGTTGGTATTTTTGTCGATGGACCAAAATCCCAAAGGCCAAACCAAAAAATGCGTGCGAAAGCTTATTCAGTGAAAACCTAAAAATTGCAATTAAGTTCCAAAACTTCAGGGGTCTCTACAACTCACGTCCCATTGTGACAATACCATTCTCCCACTCCCTTCCCCTCTCCGGCCCTTCCGTTTCCCCGGATATTAATACAGCACAGTGGAGATAACGCATCAGAAAATAAATAATAATGTACATTGTTCTCGCGATGAACAGTACACACCAAATGATAAGTTCTATATTAAAATTTATGAAGAAGAGCAATATTATTTGATGCATAATTAGTTTCGTAGTTTGTGTGTGTGTGTGTGTGTGTGTGTGTGTGTGTGTGTGTGTGTGNTTCGGTGGGGGGGAGGAGGGGGGTAGTGTGAGGAAGTCACTGTGTGCTGACGGACCACATGTCTGCTTTTCATCTATAACGCAGTGATGCACGGGGTTTGAGTCATCTTGGGTCCCATATATAATCATAATATTTATGGATCTTGCCGGGGGACCAGAATAAACTCAGTCATACAGTGTGAATAGGCCAGTGTCTCTAGGCCATTTGGATTAAGGCTGAACTCTGCAATTCAAAAAAAAAAAACAACCCTCTAGATTCATGTTGTTAGCTTTCGGGTGAGTCCATGCTATGGTAGGATGGCATTGTTTCTATTGTCTTTAGTCATGTAGGCATTGGCGTGTATCTGTAGCTGTATTATATTATATGTAATGTTTAATGGGGCTTTTGAGTTAGCAGGTATTTGGGAGCTTTCATATTTGGTGTATCTCATTTGCTTGTGTATGCTCTGTATTATGAGAAGTGGATTAGAAGTATGGAGTGATTGTTATTTTCCATCTTTGGAAGGCTGTCGATGCATGGGCCTGTTTGTAGGCCGTGGGCCTGTTGTGTCGACAGCAGTGCCAGGGAGCAAGGGCCAATGTTGGGGCCGGGCAGCAGTGTGTAGACTGATCTGTAAGGGCCAGTGTTGGGGCAGGGCAGCAGTGTGTAGACTGATCTGTAAGGGTCAATGTTGGGGCCGGGCAGCAGTGTGTAGACTGATCTGTAAGGGCCAGTGTTGGGGCCGGACAACAGTGTGTAGACTGATCTGTAAGGGCCAATGTTGGGGCCCTACACAGCCTGCCAACTGAGTGTGACGGCAAGTGCAGGGCCGGGTAGCATTGCACCAATCGTGGCATCATATGTATCGACCATGTGGGAGATGAAGTTCATGAGGGCCAGTACAGAGCCCGAGCCGGACGTAGAATTTGTTTCTGAGAGCGTATTTTCGGGGTTATTCGTTTAGTTATTTTTGTTAGGAGGACGTTTATTTGTAATATATTGCTCATCTTTTTGTAATTTTATCAGCAGCTTTTGTTTTCCTCTTTCACTGGGGTGTTCGTTGTTGTACCGGTTCCGTGTTGTGCGTTGTGTGTATGCGCGTTGGCAGGGAATTGATCCTGGAAGGGGCCAGCCCTAGGCAACTTCACTACAGTTCCCTTAAATTAGCAACGTGGCCGAAGAGTTGCGGTGATGGACTTACGATATAAAGGTCTTGGGTTCGATTCCCGACCACGATCATGTTATAGGTGCCTTGGGAAAGCATATTATTCACGTTTTCCTCATTCCACCCGTTTGTAAACTGGGTACCTGGCTATAGGCAGTGACAAATATTGTCAGAATGGTAGTGATCAGCGCCTGTATATGGCAGCGGCACAGTATACTTCCCATGCCAGGAAGTTGAGGAAGTTCTAGGGTGACCTGGCCTGCTAGGTAATAATAGTGCGAAGTCGCGTGACGTGAGCGGGCATCAGCCTGGATACGAGATTTGTAAACCCGCATTATTATTATATTTAAATGATACTGTATAGAATCTGTCTTACTATCCGGCTATATATATACGTATCACAAATCAAACCTCTACAAGAACAGTGCGTAGCGTAAAACGGATGACCCGAATGAACCGGGTCACCTAGAATGCAGTTTGTGAACTATTGCATAACGTGGGTTGTGTCGCGGCCATAATTATCTACTGACACTGTGCCCTAGTTTCTTTCGCACCAAAGTCATTGAACTGAACTAGAGACACCTAACTGTGCTCTATGCTGATTACAGATATTTCGTAACGAAGCAGGCCCATTTGCATTGTATTCGAGTTTACGTTCAGATATTTTGAACGAACATAGTTTTGACTCTCTTTATAATATGGTTTCGTTAGGTGTAGAACTGAGATTGGTACTGTTTATTGGATAGGCTCGTTGGTCAACTTATACAATCCACAGTCGACAAAATATGACATGAAGAAAAGAAAAGCAAAAAAAAAAAAATGTACCGCGAACAAGAAGGGATACGTAGAATATGTAGAAAGTGAGAAAACAACAAGAACAACTGCAGCGACGACGACGACGACAACACCATCACCATCATCACCACCACCACTACCACCACCACCATCATCACACCACCACCACTACCACTACCATCACATCATCACCAACAACAACAACACAAACAACAAGTATGGTGTCCCTCAATGTTATGACAGTACACATTGAATACTCCACAGCATACAACAACAACAACAATAAAAGCAACAATACAGACAACAACAAGTATGGTGTCCCTCAATGTTATGACATTACACATTGAATACTCCAGAGCATACAACAACAACAACAACAACAACAACAACAACAACAACAACACAGACAACAACAAGTATAGTGTCCCTCAATGTTATGAAATTACACATTGAATACTCCACAGCATACAACAACAACAGGAATAAAAACAACAACACAAACATCAAGTATGGTATCCCTCAATGTTATATTACACATTGAATACTCCACAGCATACATAACATAAACCACATCAGCCGTGTCCTTAGTTATAGAGCGAGTGTATTGTTACATAACCTATTTATTTCTCTAAACAGATCATTGACCCCGACTGTGCAATCCAGCCACAGTTCCCCAGCAGTGTGTTCAAGGTTTCACTATGGAAACTGGAGGATGTGTCACGGTAACAGATGATTCGCTTTGCGACACTACCCGTGGGAAGAACGATCTGCCCCCGCTGCCCCCACAGCACGCCAGCAACAAGAAGGAAAACAAAAGTTTACGACGACAGCTGGAAGATGTTCAATACAGAAGCAAGCTGTTGTACACATTTTGGGTCGCTGGAGCGTTCCTCTCGCTTGTGAGTGCACACTGCATCAGGTGTTGGTTGACACAGTTAATGTGTAGCTCAAAACTGAACCGGAGCACATACGTCGGGTGGGCCTCTAAATAGTTTTATCATGCTGCGAAATGCACTACAGACTATTTAATTACTAGGTGTGTGCTGCAATGTTTGTTATATTGACGTTACAAAACATTCAAGATACCAACTATCAAATATTCACTCCAGTTAACGCAGTAGGTAAACTAACGCTATATTGTGCTTACGGCCACTGACAAAAATGCACAGCTGACGCACGTTAAACCAACCAGGTGGCTCTAATAATTTTTTTTTTTACTTCTCACTGTCTTACCTGCAAAGCAATAATTATGTCTTCCATGAGCGTTTTATACCTGATTACCAACTTATGTTTGCCTTTACCATGTGAACCGCCTCATCAATATTGGCATCTGTATAACACACTTGCACGCGACCACGCTAACTGTAGTCCACAATACGCGTTACAAATGACATATCGTCATAGTAAATGACAATAAAAATGATTTTACTATCTGTGATTGAATACTGGCCACTTTATACAATAATATTTTCATTTATTGTAACAACCCCCCGATATTAAAACCCGTAACCCCAAACCAATATAAGCACAAGATTGTCAGACACTTTGGAAGGCAGTCATATGGTGGATCACACACCATGCACACCATCGGCATCAACTGTAATCTGTTTAAGGGATGTTCTCTTCGTAATGTAAATTACTGTTCAACGTTAGTGATGGTACTCCTAGTAGTGAACGATAATGAACGCAGTGCATAATATCGTTAATAAACGTTCAGTAATTGTGAATGACAACTAGATCTACTCCAATGTTTAAAGGCTGACTTCACAAGAAGGGTGATCAAAACTCACGAAGAAATGAGTTGTAAAAGTGGAATATTCCAAATATTATTTCCTTTCACTTCTACAATGAATAACAAACAACTGCTCGTTCCTGTTCCCATCTGGATATACTGTATAAAGTGATGGTAGAGAATTCCAATGACAAAACGAAGTCTAAAGTCGAAAGTTAACCAAGCGTGTGAATGAAAGTATTGCACCCCTGCATGTGAGTTGATCGAATAACACATGTGCATCACCGTACACCAGCCTGGTGTGTGCCAGAAACACGAGTCACCAATAAAAGCTTTGTTTCAAATGCAAAGAACCCTGTCAGTGTTGCGTGAGGGCTTGCGAAAAAAAAAAAAGGACAAATAGAATCTTTAAAAAAGTATGATACCAAACAAATCACTATAGTCACAACAGATTTTGACTGCAGGTAGAAAAGGGCAGACAATAATTTATGAATCGTTACACCTCGTGGAGCCGCGTGGCTGAATCGTTCAGCGTTGAACGCAAGATCTAAAGGTCGCGGGTTCGATTCCCAATACGGCCATGTTGTAAGTGCCTTGGAAAGCATTTCATATACATCCTCTTCAGTCCATCCGTCTGTAAAATGGGTAGCTGACAATAAGCAAAGGAAGATATTATCAGAATGCCAGTGATCAGCGCCTGGAAACGGCAGAGGTACTCTGTGCTCCCTGGAGAGTTGAAAAAAATCGAGTAATCAGGACCGCTGGGGTAATACAAGGTCGCGTGAGCGGGTATTACGAGATTTATAAATCGCATTATTATTATTGTTATTATCTGACCGCTTGCGCATTAATGATGGGATCTCTTTCCATCGAAAGAACCACATTAGTGCATCTGTGCTGAATGCACCTTAAGCAGCATTCAATATATGCAAAGAGATTCCACCGGTAATGCCCAGGTTCTCAGTTATCGGGCCCCCAAAAATTCTAATGAGGCTCTATTCTGCGTCACTGCCAGCAAATTTTCTAACTCCTTTCCGTATTCTCAAATACTGCTCTGTTTTTGCTTAACATAGCTGGTTTGCATTACGTCGACGCAAGCGCATCCGAATGTACTTTTTTAAAATCTGCTAAAGCGTAAAGGCTGTCATGATAGCATACATATTATGAAAATCGGACAGAATGCTTGTGATAAGGAGCTTATAGTAAATATTGTGCTAACGAGTAAAATTTACATGTTTAAAATACAGCACAACCTCGATATCAGGTACTTAGTTAATAAGTATATCTTGTTTATTTAGTATGAATGACATGTGTGCGGATTCATTAAGTTTCTATACATTTATTATTCAGATGGGCCTCGTAATATACCTAAGTAATCAGTATACTTTTTCGATGCACCAAGAGAGTAGTCTATGTTATATCGAGGTTCTATTGTATGCACACCTTTAGTTTGTTTTTCTTATCCATCACCAGGGCTTGGCCTGCGGACAGAACGGACCCACACTACTGGACCTTCAAATCATAACTGACACAAATCTAGAGGAATCTGCGGCCTTTTTCACTGGAATTGCTATCGGATACTTGATAGCAACTGTGATTTGTGGAGCTTTGCTTGATAAAGTATATCAATATCAGTGTCATTATGGAGGGTTGCATTTATGTACACGGTACGCTACATTGTCCACCAATCACTGAATCAGTGTGCTTATGTTCGGGAATGTGTCAGTTTCTCTGCTTGATTTGAGAAATTCGCCACATTTTTGGAGTTCAAGCCCTGCCCCTAATCATCAGCATTATGCCGGAATTTTTGGGCTTAACTTTGATATTAATGCCGTGCCGTGTACGTAGACGCAACTCTATGTTATCGCTGGAAAGAGAGAGAGAGAGAGAGAGAGAGAGAGAGAGAGAGAGAGAGAGACTTGCTTCTGCAGACAGAAGGTCAGCCGGCCTATTGCGCATGTGCGGAAATAGCAATCAGCTGTGTTAACATGATCTCGAGCGAGGCCGTGTGAGTGTAGGTTACCGGTAGCCTAGACTAGTCTACATCTATGAATTATCAGGAAATTCGATTTCTAAGTGTACAGTCTTGTTGCACAGTCACTGTGTTAATCAAACTGATCCACAATCCCACATCTGTCGGTAATTCCTGAAGTTTAGACTATATTCACAGCTGACCCAACATTTATTAGGCGCTGTCTATCTTATTCTTTCGATATTTTATGTCTGACCCGGTTTTCAATGTAAACACAGCTGATTGCTGTTTCCGCACATGCGCATTAGGCCGGCTGACCTTCTGTCTACAGACACAAGTGAGAGAGAGAGAGAGAGAGAGAGAGAGAGAGAGAGAGAGAGAGAGAGAGAGAGAGAGAGAGAGAGAGAGAGAGAGAGAGAGAGAGAGCAATAAAGATTCTGAAGAAGATGTCACAGTGTAACATTAAGAGAACTTCTACAGTGACAATGAACACATGAGGCAACAAAGAGTAAATCAAACCAGGACTCAGGAGCATTCTTCCTTTAAGGAAAACGTGAAATAGTGTCTGAGTGTCAGGCAGGCAAAATCTACTCGCCCACAAATCCATGGAAAGCGATGGGAGCTTGGGAGGGAGAGAGAGGTATAGTAATTGACAAGATCAGGAGTCAACCATTCTGGAGAGGATTTAGACAGAATCGCCCTCTGTCCTTCAAATATGGAAATGTCATAAATGAGATCTGCTGTGTCCTTTTCTTTTCTTTTTTCTCCAGATAAGCTCCAACGTCTTCCTCTTCATAGCCACATTTGGAATAGGAGTTGTATCAATAGCGACACCTTACTGCAGTTTCTACCCGGCCATGATTCTTGTCCGTTCGGGTATTGGCGTTTGTGGCGGTCTAGTGGACACAGGTGACTAACAGATGGGGATAATGTATAAATTGAGAGCTTGCGCATTAAGGATGGGATCTCTTACAATCGTAAGAATCACACAAAATCTGCATGTTGAACACTATTAAGAGTATATTCAGCAAGATGCAGTAACAAAGTTCCCGTCGTTAATACGCAAACTGTTTTGTGGTAGGCTTGCTTAACTTAATGTCACACAGCAATGTATCAGCAATAGACGTTACTCTGCGATATGTGCTTCTGCACATTCCTTTGGATCACAGATGAAATTCTAGTCCATGATTTGCTAAGGACGTGAGAAATATGATTTTAGAATACACATAAAGACCATGATTGCTTTTCAGCCAATAATTTTCTGGAGACTCCGTGATCCCTAACTTCATACATACTTTTCTTTTCTTTGTATTCACACAGCATCATTATTTAAAATGTGATTTCCTTTTCTGTTGCAGCTGGAAATACCCAGCATATGAGGATCTGGGGAAATGATGGCCAAGTTCTGATGCAGCTGCTGCACTTTTGCTATGCACTTGGAGGTGTCCTGTCTCCATTGTACACAGAGCCATTTCTTGCTGAAAGAACGAATGAAACTGAACATGCTATGGAACTTCAAGAGAATTTCACAATTTCTAATGAACTTCAAGAGAATTTCACAATTTCTGATGAACTCCATGGGAATTTCACAATTTTTGATGGCGCAGAATTGTTAAATTCTAGGGAAACAAACATCCGTTACGCATTTTTGATCACAGGCATTTGTTCATTTGTAATATCTACGCCATTTCTCATAAAAATATGGAGGGGCGTAGGCCTGTCTAAAAAGGAAAGAAACAGCAAAGGGCATGAAAAGGTCCGGCAAAGGAAGTTGCCCAAACCACTGTTTGTGTTCGTGCTGGCTTCATTATGTTTCTTTTATGTGACATATAATTGTGTGGAGGAGGCCTTTGCATCTTTCCTTATGACATTTTTAGTCAACCATTTCGACTTCATGACAAAATCAAGAGCTGCCTATATAACTGCTGCATTCTGGGCGTCATTCGCAGTGTCCAGATTTTTAATGATCTTCATGTCAAAATTGTTAACAGCAGTTCGCTTACTATACCTGTGTTGTACTCTGATGTTAATAGCGTACACAGGTTTCCTCACCAGTGCATCTCTTTCAGCTGTTGGTGGTCTCTATGTGTTTGCTGTCATGTCTGGGCTAAGCATGTCTGCTGTGTTTCCTGCTGGCTTTTCATGGACGGAATCTGAGCTGTTGAAAGTGACAGGTCGTGTGTCATCATGTATCCTGGTATCTGCTTCTGCCGGCACCATGACTTATCCGCTCATTCTGGGCTACCTCATGGAGGAGGTCAGCAACATGTGGTTTTGCTACCTTTTAATGGGCATGACTGTGTTGATGAGCATAGTCTTTGTATTTCTAGTAGTTTTCAACAGATGTTATGTGAATAAACACTATGGCCCGGTAGGGTCAGTTTTCAACGAGAATTCTGTGAACGTGAGCACTCCAGAGGCAGAACATCCACTGCGCGCAAACACTGCAGAGGCCAGTGAAGAGATGAACGCGGTATAACATCGCAGTGAACAGTTAGACTATGTAGATCTATTACAATGACACTATCTGCTCCCCGTGCCATTGTTTGATAGTATAAAATGTATGACATCCTGATTTTCACCCAATCTGGCACTGCACGGCGTGGCTCGTCATTAAATCGGAAGTTTTTCTCTTCAATGTCTGTTCTTTCTCACTGTTCATCAGGCGAAGCCAGTACCGGCAGTTTCTCCACGGCATGACGCTTCATTCTACGTCACTCTCCCAACGGAAAAACAGTTATCTTCATGGTGCGGCGGATTCAACCGAAAGTCACACATTCTTACTTGTACATGCAGTATCGAGCACTATCTCATGCCGGTTTAGTGACTTTTGACCAATTGTAGGTCATTGTTTTTGCAAGAGCTGGTATATATGCTCACCCATGCAGTCATGCTATAGTTAAATGTGCAGAGAGTGCTGTGTTTACTATAAGACAAGTTGAGCCCACGTACACATGTGAGTGTAACTGAGCTGGTTGGCCATGTGTTCAGATTAGTAGATACTAAGCTTATATATATAACAAAATGAAAATAAAATCAACAAACTAATATTCTGCCCAGTGCCATGCATGAGATCTATTTTTTACATCCCAAAAGTACTTATGATAAGATGTAGTATAATGGCCATATATGGCGTGCCCCAACATGTGTTTTGCTAAAAAAATATTTTGAAGTGGCGCCAACCGATCATGACCCTCGGAAGGCAAGCCCCGCTTATAAATGGCCGTGGAAAACTGTCTCGACTCAGATGGATGTGCTTTCATATTTCAAATACTAGACGTTTTTATATCAATGTTTCTTAGCGTAAAGTCCTGAGGTAGAGTAAACTAGCGATCTGCAAAGTTGCACATGAAATTCGGAAAAATGGCACACCAGTGTGAAGCGTGCGATTGGATTCAGATTAGATCTAATGAAGTGTCTCATCTTGCCTCTCTTCTCCTTTTCGACCCAGGCGAACCTTTAAGAGTATTGAACCAGGAGTCAAGCATTTGGTCCTAGCGCTATTTCTATGATGTCGATGACATGTTTTTTTTTTTTTACAGTTTATTGTTTATTAGGCCATAGGCCAAACACAACTTTACACTCCATTAACATACAAATGCAACAAACTAAGAAAGGTAAAAAAATGCAACCATGACATGAAAACCCATCATCAAGCCACAATCCCACCATGTACAGCAAATCTTTCAACCATAACATACTCAATGCCTTCCAGTCTATAACCCCCCTCCCCTTCCCTTCCCAGGAATATCATCCATTACACAGTCTGTTACCTAATACACCACCCATTATGGCATCCAAAATGAACTGTCAATTAATTTTAACCAAGATTTCATAATAACCTCGAGAATTTTCAAAACATCAGAATCAACGTCAACACACAAGACTATCATAACTCAGATCTCAATGTGCCACTCTATACTTTTCACCTAATNCCCACCCCCCGATTACCCATCACAAGTAGTATAGCATGATTTTTTCATTCTGTTTGAGCGCCAGAAAATGTGTTTCACAGAAGCTCATTCTCTACAAGGATTTATCGTAATCTCTCAATATGTTATAGCATAAAATATATACTTTACTAACTGCGTCAATGTTTTGATCATTCAATATCCTTATGAATTTAAACATACTTGGTTTTATCTTCATATACCATGGCTGATATTTTTTCCTAGCCGTTGAAAAACATGGGCAATATTAGCTATACAGTGATATTCGTCTTCCACTTCACAACATTCTGGACAAATTCGTTTCTTGTACTCTACTTTGATTCTTCCCTATTTTCCCCTCTCTGTCACTAAGCAATGGGAACCACGTCTGATTTTTGTAAGGGCTACTCTGAACATTTTACAGCTTGCTATGTCGAGGTATTTTTTTTTTCATATCCAAATTCAAGTTTTAAATACCTGAACAATCTATTCTCGCTACCTTTTTCTACTTGACTATGCCAATCCTGTTTACGTACATTTCAAAGTGTTTCTGAAGTCATTTATGAATACTCGTTTATCTAAAACTTTCTGATTAAGCCACGCATACCCAATAATTGACCAATGATTATAATTTCGTGTTAGAGCCTCAGCAGGTACCCATTTCAAAGTCAGTTAGTAACATAACTAAACATATATCGGAGATGAGACAAATTGAAGAGCGTTATTCCAGAAGGCACTAAGTCCAATTTACACTTTTTGTCAGTAGAAACAAATTTTAAGTGAAAGACAGATGGAATTTAATATCAAATTCCTCTCTCCACATAAAGTAAGAGTATTTTAAGAGTAACTTTAGAGACATGTTAAATGAGATCTTTGTAAACTCATACATTAAATAATGTTGTTGACAAATTGTGCAATTCTGCAAAACGCTCCAAGTCCATGGACTTAGCTCCTTCTGAAACATTGAGATTACTGAGGAAAATCTTTTGTTCACTGATGGCATTGTCTTGTAATAAAATATATTTAAAATTGAATTAATTGATTGATGTGTACATATGTGTGAGAGAGTGAGTGTGTTTGTGTGAATGGGAGAGCGTGAGAGAGAAATAGTGTGTGTGTGGATGAACTACATTTAGATTTTTAAAAATGTACAATTAACAATTACAAAAAAAAAACCAAAAACTTGTGCAGTAATCATTGAAACCAGACAGACAAGTTCTATTCAACAAAATGTCAGGTTTTAGTTTTACTAAAATAAGTGATCTTTCAAAAGGGACGAAGTCCTGTAAAGATGGGCGAACCAGATGCAAGTAGTCGCCATCTTTATATTCAAAATAAATTTAAATATCTGCTTTCTAAGATAAACATACAATGTCTGTCGATTATTTTCTTAAATTCAGAGTATTCCAAGCCTCAAAAATTAATTAACATCCTTGTTATGAGGTCCCCCTCGTCCTAACTACTTCATACATACATAGAAGACAAAAGAGGATCATTCAATACATTTCTAGTTTAATCTAAAGCCCGACAGGCTATCAACAAGGAAGAATACAAGATTACAATAATAATTAAAGGTATATGTAATACTCCATCATCTAGGTAGTAATTAGTCTCACAATAATTGCGTCCTATAATTCCCACTGGGGTAAAGGCTCCACAGTAAGTATCTCCTATGAGGTCCTATGAGGTCCCTATAACATCACCTCACTCATCATAATTTCACTTCATTCACTCATTCAATAAAGCAATATCAAGGTTTCAGGAAACCTAAGTAGATAGTACTAATACGTTCGGTAGAGCTTCGGTCTAGTGAAGGGCCGCACCTGGGTATGCTATCCCTGGCTAAGTGCGGGTCGAGATCCCTGACTCTCCTCCTCATGTACTCTCACCGCCTTAGATTCCCGACTGTCACTGACATAGCATGGGGTCACGACTCGGCTGGCATTGACATAGATTCCCGTCTGGGCTGGCACTGACACCGTAAGGCTACAAGCCGGGTCTCGTGTCTGTCGACACGGAGCTCCTCATCTTGGGACCCTTTAGTAATAAAACCATATTTAAGTAATCTCTTGCTAAAATAGGATAATCTCCATCTGCTGAAATAGGGAGTTGATTATTTATGACATTTATACCCTGGCGGTCATGCCTCCAATGCTGTCTTTATGTCTACCCTCCTATTATTCTTATCGTGCACTCCCAGCTACTTATAAAGTACAAATAATACCTTCTTCCCGACATTCCCATCATAGTACAATACGCTAACACTGCAACACTTCTCTTTTCACTGTCACAGTATTACCAATGTCATGTAATATATATCATATCATAATATCATCAATACTTTCTCACCGACTACGCATCGCTCTTTAGTCGCTGCGCCTAGTTCACATCAGCTTTTCATTTAACACATGGGTTAACATCAGATCATTACTCTCGCTATGTTTCTAAGCCCAGGTTACATCATAGGTTAAATATCTAGGCCTATCTTATCCTCTCTAGAAGTTTAAGAACACACTTACGAGAAGGCCTGAATCAGTCAAACGCACACTCTTGGTCACAATATCACTCTGTCGTGCATATCGTCTCATGCGCAAGCACATACGAGCATTGGGGAGCTGCTCGACTGAACTTTTGACCGAGCTTTTATACTCATTCTTTCTCTCGTCCTTTCACTCCCTCATTCTCCCGCTATCTCGTGCTCCACGTACATTGCTTACAAGTAGTCAGTAGTCTAGACACTGACCCCAAAATTATATTTTCGAGTGAGCGCTCTAACCTTGGGTGACCTCGTGACAATCCTCACAACAAGAAATTCTATAGTTAAACTCCGACTCGATACCAACCTTCAATGTCCGAGGAAGTGACCGACACCGCGCATGCGCGAGGAATAATCGCGTTTTGGAAAGCCAGAGAGCTTTGACTTAACCCCATTAGAAAAAACGGCAATATTTTACCAGCTTGGTTAAAGTGGAATAAGCTTGTTTTGAAGCATCAGCAAATCACAGGATGAAAAGAGAGTAGGAATGCCTTGGTGTGAAACACTTAGCTAAATTTTCAACAAAAGTGGACTTAGTGCCTTTTGGAAAAGCGCTCTTCAATTTCAGATGGCATTTTGAAATCCGTGTCTTTTTAGTGAGTGTTTTATGAGCATAAGTGCCTTTTACAATAGAGAGCTTGCTCATTAACGATGGGATATCTTACTGTCACAACCGCCTGCAGCATTCAACCAGAATGACAGGAGACCATAGTACCGTTCAATATAATTTAATAAAGTATACTAGTACATACAGAAATACTATATTGCAATACATAACATCTGCCTACCAGTCACACTCACGCATACGCACACTAGCACTCGTCCAACCGCTCACACCAGTCACGCATCGCAGTCACTCCTTCCATCAGTCCCTCGTCGGTCACGTCCTTCCACTGGGAGTCTCCTATAGGACGTCAGGCGTGTAGTGCTTCGGGGTATCACAAGGGCCAACTCACAGACTGGACGGGTACAGTATTAACGATCCCCAACAAGTTTAGCATGCCAGACTGTAGCATGCCAGACTGGGGTAGTGCTTTGACAACTTCTGCGGGCTCACTCGGATCGCCCACAATAGACACACGATGGGACAGGCGGTGGTCCTGGCCCACAACGTGACCGC
>JAWQUT010000325.1:69777-93149 GCA_033807755.1 Ellobium chinense
GCACTGTGCGTGCCTCTGGTAGTTGAGAAAGTCACTGAGAGATCTGGCCTACATAATAGTACTGTAAAGTCAACTGAAGGGGCATTAGCCTCGATATGAGACATTTCATGGGCATTATCAATTATTTGAGAATCTGTGCTTTAACGCTGGGTCTCTGAACCATCGTAAGAATTACATTATCTGTGCATATTGAACAACACCCATGCAGTAATGTAATTCTTGTGATGGTAAGCGATCCTATCGTTATTGCGCGGGCTCTCGATTGTCATTATTACATTTATTATATGAAAAACGTAAATGTATAATGCTTTACAAACACAATATAGAGGAGATCACGACCTTAGATATCATGCCATAAATATTAACTCATATCATCATGAAGTTAGTGTAGGCAGTCTGAAACTTCTTATATGCACATATTATTGTTGAATATAGAAGGATATTAGTGCAACATGTGTATTAGTATATTTACATGTCAATGTTATATACTGTATATTCGAAAATGTATGATGAAAATAAAGATGAATAATAAATAGGCCTACATTTGTGATTTTCTGATATCTAATGTGTGGTGGCTATCGAAGTGATTTCAGCTTTCCAAACACCTGAGCTAGAGCTATGCTTTCTTTCTTTTTTCTTTTTCTATCTTTCTTTCTTCTTTGTTTCTTTCTTTGCTTTTTTCTTTCTTTCTCTCCTTCTTCTCGTCTTTTTTTCATCCTCTTTCTTTCTTTTCCTTTGTTTGTTTGTTTCTTTTTGTTATTTCTTTGTTTTTCTTTCTTTCTTTCTTTCTTTCTTTTCTCATTTCTATCCCTCCGTCCTCACTTCTTTTGATTTCCCATAGTTTATGCATTAAATTTATGTTATTGGTCTAGAGCCAAATCAACACTTTGAAGGTTCAATCTGTTTTCCGATAAATCAGAAGCAAGACTATCAGTCCGAGGCTTGCTACTATTTGGAGAATAAATGCATTTGGATTTCAACAGAGTGCCCACTGCAAGGCCAAAATTTCAATAACTGGGCTAAACACTGTCATCGTATGCCATGTTAATATCTAAAGACTATTTCTGCACTGCAGTTCCATCGTACTGTAGATGACAAGATTATGCCGACCACACATGTATTTTCAAACGACGAAACTAATATACTGAGCATTTATACCAACGCGCAAACGACTAAGTCGTTGTCTCCTAGAGTAAAATTTTGCTAAAAATAGTGCACTGTGGGAATAAAAGAGGAGGGAGGGATCTAGGATCATAAAATGCCGAAACGCTACTTTTGTGCGAAAAGACTATTTCGTCTCATTGTCTATTCTTGTTTCGCCATCCATACTGGAGGGTTTACTCGCAACAATGTTTGAAGTGAAATATGTCTGAAATAATGCAGACTAATAACAGACAAAGTAGATTCAAATTTAAAATATATATACTCATCTCCCCTTAAGTTTGACAAAATAGGATTTTCACATTGTATTTGTGGGCTCCGCGAGTAAGTATAGAAAATAATGCCAATAATATTTCACAATACTACAAGTACAGTATGTTATTTCATTTCCATTTGTTTTCTTGGTTGGTTCGTTCAGCTGAAATTTCTTTGCCACGTTAATCTGGGCATGCACAATAAAACTTCTTTAAAAAAAACTTGTTATTACAGGATTTATCTTTTAAATCAAAATTAAACTTATTTCATTTTGTCATCTGCCCTCACCCCCTCCCGTGCCCATATCTTATTTTGTAATTCCATCTTCATCCAAACACAAAGTGACTGTTTCAAAGAAAATTTACATATATTTATACTTTTCTATGTTTATATATTCATGTACAGTTCTTTGTACATCAATCTTCATGTGTTTTTTAAAATGCGTCTTATGATGCATGCCACAATCTCACTGGTCCTTGATTCATAATTTTATTAGACAATGTGTGCAAGATGCATAATTTTTTGTCTGCTTTACAATCAGTCACTTGTGAATAAAATATATATTAAATGCCAATAAATCAGATTTTCTTACATAAACAATATAGACAGGCTTATATTTTCTAGGATGCAGTTATAACTGAAGACAAACTCATTTAAAAAGCAAACAACACTTTGACTATCAAAACAATGCTCCAAAATTTAATTACATTTATGTATTATCTCATATATGCTGCATCCATTAAATTCATACCTTTTAATTTGCAAGCATCAATTATCTGTATATTCAAATTTACAAGTAGTCAGAATACAAAAGTGCACATTTTAAATTCCTTAAAAAATCACAGCCGATCAGTACAACAAAATGTTTTCAGCAGTTTTCTTGTCCCTCTTAGAATCTGTTGTCACTGACTCGTTGAGGGCTTCAACTTCTTGGCTGCAACCGCTGGGAAGAGGAAGAAAAAAAACCAGTCACAACCCAGGATAAATCACAATGCTGTGGACAATTCCACTGTAATCTTAGCAATGAATGGACTCTTTCCTTGCTGGTACATAAAAATGAATATCATAAAAACACTTGAAGTCATATGAGTGGAACACTAAAACACATTTATTACAAAATTCAGGGTATCCACTTACTCAATGCTTTTTAAGCATATTTAGGATTATCCATAATAAGGAAAAATAAGGGTCATTAGTTCACAACACAACAATCTGAAGAGTAGATTACACTGCAGTGGATTTTGGTTGGGACTCGTTGCAGTAATGCTGAAATTTGCAGCACTCAACTTATGCCTTCTGACTATATTTCATGTCAGCACTTCAGATAGTACTGACATGTATTGTTCAAGGTGCAGCGTTTGGCTTTTGGAAGCCAGCTTGCACCATGATTTTCTCTGCAATGCCCTAAACTGAGTCCCATCCATGACAGATATTGGTAAATAATGTATAACATGCCCTTGTTTGGCCTTGAGTTAAGTTATGTTATAAGTAAGGGATAAAAGTTGCTAGTGGGGGACCTAATTTATTGCAAGTGAGAGAAACTATAATTCAATCTGAAAAACCAGGGTGGTAAGAGATTATGACATACTATGTAATAGGCATGATTTTTTTGATTAACTCTGAAATAAGCATAATAACATATCTTTTTGGAATGTGTCAAGACCTACATAGCATTTCGCAATGTTGCTAGTTTTGTATTATGTATTTTCATAATGAAAATGTTTGAGTGTGTAAACCAAATTACTACACTTGAATAATTGAACACATTTACCACAAATATCCATTGCCTGAATCAAGTGCTACCACAAAACTCTTATTTGTCTCATTGTAAAATTTAGGTTTAATCAATTCCATGGCTAATGAAAAATATGTTTGCTACAAAAAAGTTGAAAGTGCCTCCTGAATTTCATAATAGAAACAGGTATATTACAATGAAATGCTGTTGAACAGGATTACAAACACAACACAAAGCTTAGTGTAATTTACCTTTGACATGGCAGACTTCAGCATCAACACCCATCTTCACCAGATAATCTATCCATAGGATTTGCTTGTGAGACAGCCTATCACCAGGGCCTTTTACCTCACAGATCTGTGAGTCCAAAACAATATTCAATATTAAACCTCAATGGGAAGATTTTTCATGAATTTTTCAGTATTCTGACATGAATGTCACTGATGTGACATCCTGATACAACAGAGTAAACTTCAGTTAAGAGGTCCTAATGCACCTCCATCTCTTCATTCCCTACAATCAACATCAACCAAACTTACTGAAAAATTATTGCTGCATTATCAAGGTAAAATGGTCTTTAAGTTCAAAGTGTTTGCAGTCTGAAGAAAGTTGACAAGCAATCAACATCTTACAGTATAGGAAACCACATGATTAATCTATCTTTGACGCTCAGCTCTTTGTCAACCCACTGTTTGGGGAATAGTCCGCATACTCCATAAATTAAAAAAAACATGCATCTTGACAATTGAGCATGGATAACATGAATTCTTCTGGCCTACCTTATCTTGCTTGAACTTAATGAATTTTGAGGAGCATGTGAAGCACTAGTCTACAGGTCTGTAAAGTTTGTTCGAGGGAACCGTGAGTTTAACTTACATAATGTAAGTGCTTGAGTGTATATGATAACTGTGCTGCTGGTGCTTAAATATTTGATATATGAAACTGCAAATTAGGCAGTAAAACAAAGGAAGTATCGGTAACCCATATACAGCTTTTCATTTTTATTCTCACCTTAAAAGCTCCAGTCTCAACATTCCACAAAGTCAGATCAGGAAAACCGCTTCTTGTGTGGCGGGGACAACGAGCATATCGTCCTACAATCCCGCTAAGAATTTTGCCTCCCATGCAGCTTAACAGTTCCTGTGAATGAAACAATTACAGATTTAGCCTGCACATCTCCTCCATGTTTAGCAATATATCCAGACAGTTCACGCAATCTTCCATTACATATTCTATTCAAGAAGTGTCCAGTAGGCCAAACTATGGCCCGCCAGTGGTGCAAATATGGCTTTCACCAGATAGCCAGATCATGAAATTGGCCCTTCTTCTGCTAAACACAGGCATCCTTGCTCAATTCGGCCCACATTGACATGATTGATTAAAAAATAGAAATTTCGTAACATCCACTCCCAGTTTTGCACAAGCTCTACTTTAAGGCAAAATATTAACAATAAAACAATACGTGATGAACGGTAGACAGGGTGTCAACCTAGCAACCATTGGGTATAATCGGGATTTTCAGTTTATCCCTGAATCCTATTCCCATAACATTATATCATCTTGATTATCATTAAACTTGATTTTATTTATGCACCTAGCGCTCGCTAGTGACTCCCGCTTGTGCCACAAGTATGTATAGAAATAGTTATTTCTGTAACTTCTGCTGGTGAATACTCCCCTTTATGGGCTGATGTAATAACTGTGTAATAAGTGAGCAAATAAAGTTACCATTGGATATGTTAAAAACCCTTAATATTCAATTTGGGATTCTGTGATTGGAACAGAAATTGTGCAGTGGTTACAAGAAGGTTGTAAATGAATTACTGATGCCGGCAAAGTCATGTTTGTTCTCAAGCCTTGCATTAGAAAACAATTAAATAAATGATAATTTTTGCTAAACCAAAACCAGGCTACTAAACAAAGTATCACATGGACTGACAAATCAACCACACCTCACCTTGACCCAGTCAATAGATCCCATTCTCTCCCAGTTAAGACCCGCGCAAAGAACTCCAAACTTGGAAGTCCATGTCTCTTCTGCCTGGGCCTGCAGCTCCTAGTACAATATGGGAAGAACCAGCTCTGATGAAGACGCTGAGCTTTGTATTTGTGCAAATGATGGCCATGAAATGTTCTCTAATATCCTACTATCTGCTATCAGATAACATCATGTATAGGAATCAATATTTACCATCCATAATCTTTGAAGTAACTACTTTCTGAGAAACCTTACTGGCAGTTGTTCAGCTCTGAAATATAAGGTTAAATGTATCCACATAACTAGAGACATGCTCACCCATGCATTATGCTTTGACTTGGATATTAGATTTCTTATTCCAAACAGGTAAAATGATGCCAAAAACGGTATTCGACAGTCATAGCGATAACACTTTGTTCAACTCATCATCATTCAGTGACAGTAAGTTTGAGATGGCTCATCTTGCTAAGCTTGTGTGTTCAGGTGGTACTTTTTGAGAGGGCTAGTGAAAACAAATCTAAAAATCATTTATCCAAATTTCTTATCAGAAATACATTACTTTATTTAAACCCATTGACTGAATTGTTTGCAAGCCCCAACATGAACTGTCACTTCCCACATGAAACTCTTTTCCCCTGGCTTCATTAAGGGCAAGTGTTGCAGATTCAGAACTAGGTCATTTTCATTAATAAAGGGAACTTTGTCATTTTGGGATGAAAAATGGGTCATATAGGGCCAGGAAGGGAGATAAACTGGGGTATTTTGCAATTTCCTCCCTCTGTTGCTATGGAAACGCCAAATGTTTGGCCGCCATATTGGAAAATATGCATAACTTTGAACCTTTTGATCTGGAGAACAACAGATGGTAGGATGCTGTTGTTTTTTCCATTTGAAAGATCACTTTATTTAAACTAGAATGTCACAGGCTTTTTTTGATTTCTTGGATAGATATTTAAAAAATAATTTCTAAAAAAATGTCATGAAAAAACATTGAAAATGTTGAGAATTTTCAACTTGAAAAATTCATAAAAGATAAAAAGCACAAGATATCGAAAAATACCCGTGACAATCTCAAAACAGAGGCATGGAGAGTTGGTATGCAAAATTTTCTGTAAATTGGACCAGAAAAAAGTCAAATCGAAGGAATAGAGTGACGAAAACTGTGATTTTGAGATAACTGACGATAAAGATTACCGACAGTGTGCATTTGAGACAGGGTGACCATTTCCTTTTGCATCAAAATAAACTTTTTGAGACAGGTATCATGAAAATTACTTCAGGACTCGATAAAGGACATGTCGCCGTTCAAGAAACTGCCCTTAACTAATTTTACACAATTTGACCCAATTTTACCCCTACAGGTGCCGCACTTGCCCTCAAATACATGAGTCGGTTCATTACCTCAACAGAGCTTTTCTCCAGCTTTGCAAGTCTGTCCTCAATAACATCTTTCCTGGAAGTGTAAAACATGTTGCTGTGTAAATCCAGAGGCTGGGCTTGAAATGGACTATGGAACGCATCAGGAACTGCCATGAAAAGAATGTCCCAGAAGAATAGGCAGAACAGCGATGACACCACTGAACCTTCTGCATGAATTCCTTTCAGGAAAAGAAGTAAACTAGAATTCATAACATATAACATATGCAGAGACTCATCAATTTCATGACCAGTTGTATTTTTATATCTTTGCTGTGGGCTAGACATGCAGGAAGTGACATGAATTAAAGTATGTGTCTCAGCAGAAGGAAAGAAGATTATCATAATTTTATGTGTCTGTTATGCCTCATGACCAGTACCATATAAATTACATATTAGATATTTATTTTACTATGTGGTACATGATACGCAATTTCTACAGAGTGAGATGAAGATAAAATGAGGGTGAATTTTATTCATGAGAACACAGAGCAGTGAAAGTTTGCAATGAGTTGTTCTCACTGTGTATGAATGTAGCTAAAATTGTGTATACTTCACTAGTCACAATTACAGATATATTATCATACCTGTATCATGTGCTGTCCCACTGCTTATGTATATGTGGTGTTGTTCCTCTATATACTACAGCTGTAGTCTGGCTTTCAGTTTATTCAGCTCTTAAACATATGCATTTCTTTCATTCACACGGTTAGTTCAAATGACATAGGATGTCTTTGCTGCTTACATGCGTGCAATGACGGCTATCGATACACTTACAGGTAATAAAAAATTAGTAAATACATGACCCATGCTCTTCTTTCTGTACCTGATGGAAAACCATTTTTTCTGTAGTAATCCAGCACATATTGCTCTACTCTGCACACCGTCATATCCTGGGCATTGTCATCCACATACGACTCCTCAGTGAGAAACCTTGTGCCATTGGGACTGACTCCCTCATGTAGGACACGCCCCTCAATATGAACCTGATGGAAAAATTTGGATCTATGATGTGTGGGTCTGAGCCAGTATCATGCATCGATCTGCACCCCACCTGCTAATCACAGTGAACAAGGTGCTACTTACCAAAGGCAAATGAATTCTACACTGGCACTATTCTGTGATAGTAATAGCTTAAAACTAAAACTTCAACAGGTGAAAAACCTAGCATTTTTAAAAATTCATGAGACTAACTCTGTGGATAAGCAACGTTTTGGTGCTGGAATTCCCTGGTTACGCACCATTTTGGCCATTTAAGAAAAAAATGCTGACATTTACATTACTGAGTTTACAATAAAATGTGTAATACATTTTTGGGACGGTATCCTAAAGAGCCTGCTAGGTGTCTTCTAAAAGAATATCAAAATTAATGAAAAATAAAACCTGTTATTATTTCTGATGGAAACCTGGTTGTTTACAGCTGCTTAGATGCTTTCAAATTTAAAACAAAAGGACATAACAAAGCTGGTGTTTAGTTGGAGGAAATGGAACTAAACAATATGAAACTGACTGCTGAAGCATACTCCAGTGAGTACACTCCCTTGAACATCTTACCTTTGGGGTCTCTTTGACAGTTTCATGGTGGAATTCTTTTAATTTGTGTTTCAGTTTCAGCTTTGGTCTTTGGCAGATGTTCTCGGCTCTCAAATACAATGCTAGTCTGTGGCCCACACGGACATGTTTGTCTGCCAGACCAGCTGCTACAGCTTCCAGGGACTGCGGAATGTCAAAACAGTTGGAGAATTAACTTAAAACATGTGTACAAGTGTCTTAAAGTGTACAAGTGTCTTAAAGTGTACAAGTGTCTTAAAGTGCTATGGCTAATGCTGAATCAAAACAATTTTCCAGAATATGGACCAATAAAGTTATCTTTATCTTATCTCATCTCATCTTATCTCATTTTATCTTATGACACTGTGGAGTAAAATAGTATCACAAACGCCACATCTAAAAATCCCCATTGAAGTTTCTTCACAAAATGTACTGAAATATCTAAATTCTACTCATGAACTTAGAGATCCAGATGAAAAATTCAGATAAAATATTCAGTCTATACAAACTTTAATGAAAATTCCTCTACTGCACCGACTACAGTGTTTTAGTTTTCTAAGTGACTTTTTTTCTGAAATACTTGCAGAAAGGTAACAAAATAACTTAAAATTAAGAGCCATGTTACCAGTAAAAAAAATCTGTAAACACACTTGTAAGTTATCAACATGTATAAAAAATTATGCAGTTTGCAGATATTGACCAAATCTCCTCCACATTAAAAAAAAAAAAAAAGATTGCCTCACTGGCAGAAAAGCCTCCTTTCAGAATCAAGAATCTACTATTACATCCTATACAATTTCATATTTGTTACCTGTAATGGATCCTTCAAGTGTGCATCTAAGTTCAAAGCCAGCCGTTCCCACCAGTATCCCCTGTGACTGCAGCTGTAGGTTGTCTGGGCCAAAAGTCTGCGCAAAAGATTCACAGCTCCTGTGAAGTCCTTGCGTCTCTGAAGTATCTCTATTCCAGCACTCAGCAGGCGGCAGATAACAGAAGATGCTGTGTAGGAACGCAGGAAGACTGGCAGGCTTTTGTTCCAGCTGTGAAGAGTAACAAAATGGATAAATACATACTGTGCGGCAAAGAAGTATCAATTATTGATATAGCACAGTGACTGATGACTTGCTGTATGCAACTATTTGTCCTCAATGCAGTATAATTTTAGAGTGATTTTGGGATGGTGAAGTGTGGTATCTCTGCATGTTTTTTTTTCTTTCATTCTAATGAGGAGGTGTCAAGTATATAAGCCTCTTTCCCCTTCAGGCTCATTGTTAAAAACTATAACGGGAATTAATTGAGTTACATCCCTTGATAAAAGAGAGTGAGAGCCCTTGGAGGAAGTGAGAGAATAAAAATGTCAGTTAGAGCGAAGTTTGTTTTTGTTTACGTTTTACATCACTCATTTGTGCTCTTACCGATATGTGCTCTTATCTCATGTGTCTGTCCTCCCTGCTCCCAGACCCATTCATCCCCCCGTAAGTCTTTCTTCAGAGTCTTATTGTGTGCTGTTGCCACTAAATACTAGCTGTGCTGATCTGTGTGCTGAGATTTTCTCTCATGCAATTCTTAGCACACCTGTTTAAGTTACAAATGCACAGCAACCAGCAAACCACACAAAGGCAAGAATTTGCAAAGAATGTAAATGTAACTATATCTATCTACTGCCCAGCGTTATTTTCTATTTCTACAACTAAAATGTTTATGAAGGAAACTGATACAATTCCCAAGGCGAGATGTTTTCCCAGCTTGTTACTTGTTGCTGGAAACATCATCACTGCACTCTGGACATGTTCTTAGGTTCTCTGATCGTTACACCAAAAGTCACCTCAATGAAAATAGGCTATTTGTGCAGATTCACATCTGGCTGAGGACAATCTTTTTCTTCCAACGGTACGGGTCTGCTGCTTCTGTCACTTTCTTGCATCACACCCATATCCTTAATATGACTCATTGCAATGTTTTTGTTCCTTATCATCTCCTCCTCCATCATTTCCTTCCAGTTTCTTTAGGACATTTGCCTTTATCCTGCTTGAATGTGCCCCTAATCTGTGCCCTGCCTACAAAGATATAAGCAATCTTGTTTCCATGCAAACCAGCATGACTGGGACAGTATATCCAACAGACTGCGTTGGTATTTACCCTTAATCTCCTGTTCAGCATCATGAAAATGTCTCTTACCTGTCAATACTCTCATTAGCCTCCAAGCATTTCCATTCCTCTTCAATGGTCTGAAACACAGAGTACGCCTTCTCCCAGTTGCCTTTCTCTGTGCACTGAAGCAGATCTGATTCCAGCTGCAAAGCATGCTCAAATCTGAAACAGTTTGCATGAAAAAATTGTTGCTATGTGAGGCTTTGTCAAGCTTGTGCTTTTTCTATCTACCTGTACAGACTTTTCTGCTATTTTAGGAACTAGAACAAGTGCCAAAATCACACACTTACAGGAGATGCAAAGGACTTTCATGCTGCATCTCACTCTATCAATTAATCAAAGGTCCGTATGATTGGTTATCTAGAAACTATAAAAAACTATGAGAGAATAACCCATATGGGAAGATAATTAGACTCTATACAAAGGTGTCAACAGGTGAATTTAACAAATTCGCTGTCAGTGGTCTTGCTCTTGAAACTGGCAGAATTACGCCTCTTAACTTAGACGTGTTCTTATGAGTTCTTTCTGCGGTGTTTCTTTCTTTCTGATGTCAGGAATTTTATGAATGAACATTCTGTAATATTACATGAACTCAAGTTTTGGCCAAATGTCATACAATATTGTTGAAAGAAATAATAATAAAAGGTTCTGCCTGGTTGTCCACCTTGACATCATATTTTTCTGTAACAATATCCATAACATGGAGGAAGTGGTACAAAAGTAAGACTGTAGGAAATGCACAAGGAGGGAGTGAATGGGAGGAAGGAAGAGAGAGAAATTATGAAAAAAAAAAGCGAGAGAGAGAGAGAGAGAGAGAGAGAGAGACAGAGAGAGAGAGAGAGAAAGAGAAGAAAACAGACAGAAATGGGCATATTGAACAACTTTACCTTATGACGTCCTCTCTGTCTTTGAATACATTGTGGACTTTCTCAACAGTATACGTGGGATAGACAACTTTTCCCATATTTACCATAAGCATTTGAAATCTGTAAAGCAGAAAATATGGGTATAATGTAAACACACAATGCAAGGCAAACTGGATAATTATGGATACTTTGTTAGTGGTAGAACAGAGAATGAGATAACGTTGAGCACACAAAACTTGAATTCCATGAAACCATTTCATCTTACTCAAGTTTACCAAATTTTGAGGACTATATGGAGCATTAGTATAGAGAAATAAATTTGAGTCTGAAAAGTCCGTTTGAGGGACCTATGCTTTTGACATGTATTGTGTTTGAGATTTTCATGCAAGACTGTATTAAAAAAAATTGAGAACACTACATGAGGATGATAAAATGGATAACATAAAAACCCAAAAAACAAGTTATGCTGTCAAAATCAAAAGGACAGTAAGTGAAAGACAGAAAGCTGGGAATATTAATTATGAGGAATCCTAGACCAGATTTCCTGTTTACCAATAATTCCTTGGTGAGATTTGTGACTGCACTACAGTAGGCAAACATCCGCAAGAAACTGTAGTTAGTGACTCTATCAGAATGTAGCAGTGAGTTCACAATACCTCGTACACTGCTGAACTCCTTGTTGGACCACTCTTGAATATGTGAGTATCAGATACTCTCAAACCAAACACATTATTAAGCCACACAGTTCAAATTGTTGCCTTTTGATGCTCAGTCAGGGAAAGTACCTCCAGTGTGGGTAAGCTCCCTTGACAACTTATGAATGTATTGGAGTTGGTAATGCATCTTATTAGACATGAATAGATGACATAGTTTAGCTGCTACTAAGTAGCAGTAGATTGGGAAATAATAGGTCCTCTATTAACCAAGATAATCTATACTATGAATAGCTTGCCAGGATGAGGAAAACAAGATCAATACTTACAGCTGTCCCTGACCTCCAGTCCCGCTTTCCTCATCAAAAGATGTGTTGACCAATGAAAAGAGCATCATGACCCTCACAAATACTTTTCTTGGTTCAGCTCTGAGTTTGTAAATGCCATTCAAATACTTTTTGGCTCTGAAATAATAAATTACAAGCATGCATTGAGCATGCATCGCAAGATGTCGCCTGATGAAAGCACACTACAAAAACAGTGATCAAAGGAAAGTTGCAAGCCATTAAGTTCCCCATCTTTTTTTTCAGATTTGGTTTTAGGCATGATATTCCCACATGACAATGGAAACGGCTTCCAATTTTGGGTGCTGAAGCTGTAATGTCAAGCTGTAGCAGCCAAGTAATTCTTCTCTAACTTAGTGTGGTGTTTTATAGAAGCGCATTGACCAGTCAACCTCCCCTGCCCAACTTCCTGGTCATTCATTGAAGCCCATCAACAGACCATACAGCAGGTCACAGTTTTGTTTAAGTGGCTGAAACTGGAAAATTTTAAAGAGTAATCAAAGAAATACTCTGCCACTTTGATCTTGTGTGGCGTAAACAGATCTGACTTTCCCATCTTCTTTTCTTTTCCTCCTGTTCTTATTTGCTCACTGTACATTCATTTGTTTGTTTTCAATCAAATAAACTTCAGTATTATCAGCAGAGGTTGCATCTAAAAAATGATTTCAAACTACCTCGTGATCAAGTGAATCTATAGCACAAATATTTAAGTTTTACTACTCTGTAAGTGGCTTGATCTCAGAGTTTTGAAAATTTGATAACCCAAAGAAATAATGGGAACCAAAAGATGCAGATTAACAAGAGATTACTGTCCTTCCTTACAGGGAATATTTTTAATCATTGGTTACCTGATAAGCATCGTCTTTGCCACACCATTATCTTTGGACCCAAACATAGAAGATATAGTGCTCTGTTGGGATTTTTTCAAAAGTTCTTGGACCACTTGTCCTTTTTGACTGATGGTGGATGTCAGGTGATAGGATTTGGCCAGTGCCTTGATGTCTCCAGCTGACAGGGCATTCAGTACTTCTTGCAAATCTGTCAAATTTTCATCTGTTGAATAGAAGGAAACTTGAAGCTTCACTCACAAACAAGGGCACATAGTTCATCACGAGAAACCCCATCTAAAAAAGCCCAAAATTTATGTGACAATTTTGTAGCCCTTAAAAAGATTTTTTCAAGGATAAAATTACTATATCTCTGGGGACTCAAATAGAGAACTTTTAGGGCATAACTGAGAGGCATAATATCAAAAATCATTATTTATACACAAGACCTTTCCTCCATGAAACTGACATGTAAATGTATAGCAGTTCAAAACAAACGTATAAGAACATTTCACATCTCTTCAGGGTGAAACTGCATTTCTGAGCACACTTTTTTGCACACTATTGCTCCTTCATACTATTTTCCTCCTTTTCTAAGCATTTCATGTGCACTGATTTTCATTATTTTGCAAGTTTCCAGATTTTTTTTTGCTTTTTGTGATCTTGAATAATTATGTTTGTATGGTGCTGTCAGGAAGCTTCCATGCTGAGTTGTTATATGAAAGTAGATAACAGACTTACCACAGTCAATAAATAAAGCTTCTGCTAATTCTTGTAAGTATGGCTTTAAATCATCTGCAATCTCAGGATAGTTGAGCTTATTAAGAGGAATCCAGTTTAATTTGCGGCTGAACATTCGGATGTACAACTTTTTGGCCTCATCTGGAAAGAAAGTTTAGACATCAGGCTTCAGATGGCAATGTAAACACAAACCAGAGATTCCAGTTTTCCAAGCCCTAAAACATAACACCATGCTCATTTCACAGTTTGCCCCCAATTTTTTTTTGAGGTTTTGAAAAATTTAGCAATCTAAACTTGCTGTCCAAGGCAAAATAATGAGACAGATATGGTTTGATTTTAAAAAATACAATTGGGGATACAGTTATAAAGAGAAAATCTACTTTTTTGTTTTTTATACTGAAAATGATGAAAAGAAGATCATAGTAGCATACATGACTACAATCATCAAAAGAAAAAAAAATGTCCAGGATGAATGTGGAATGTGTTGACAACAAACTGTTGGATTAAAAACAAAATTAAATGAGTTAATTTAGAAGGATTTTGGAAAGTTACTCTCAAGTATTCTCTTTGCCAGAAATCTTTATATTAAATCTTAAGCAATAAACAACAAAAATTAGGAAAATTCCACGTGACCAACTAACAGTTCAGAAGACTTATGTACTTATGATCTCTCATTAAGTGTGTATTAATCATTACTTTTAAATAAAAATTGCACTTTTTTATTCAGGCTAAGGTAACTAAACAATTTGCTTGACCACTCATTTATCTTTTATCTTCATTTCTATTTATCCATAAGGTGTTACATTTTAATTTGACATCAGTCCTTCAATACATTTTATTTACCTTTATTTCCACACTCTTTGAGACAGTGTAATCAAATGAAACACATATAATGGAACACATTAACTTTCAAATTGTCTGAGCCTCAAAAGCACTGCGATATCCAGAGTTAAACATACCCGAAAGTTGCCTGTATGCTGAAATCGTCTGCATATCTTCTGCATTAAATAACTGACTGTTGGTTTCATCCTCCATTACAGAATGCAGTATGGCTTCAAAGTTGTTTAAGTAATATGGCACACGGTATACGGTTTCACCTGATCCATCCACACTGCTTTCATCTGCATCATTTCCCTCAGTCTGTTCTTTGCTTTTAGGTGACAATCTGGGTTCTTCATGAGCAGGTTTTTTATCTTGCGAGCTACTCTGATCAGATTTTGTCTTGTCAGAGTTACTGTCAGTGTTATCTTCTGAAGCTTTAAATATATCATGGTCAGATGTACTAGGGAAGGGAGAACCTGTCTTCTCTTCTGAGACAGCTACATCGTTGCTTTCCGCAAGATTTACAGCTTTGGAATTTGTCATATCTTCTTGACTGACATCAGATGTTTGAGACATGGATGCATCATCATTAACTTCCACTACAACACAGTCATCATCATCATCATCGTCATTTGTGCACATTGCACTTTTCTTTTTAGCAGTTGCAGAACTCTCCTCTTCTTCTTGTTTATGTTGCCTCTTCACAGCTCTCACCATTGCTCTATTCTCATTTGGCCTGTTCTGCTCATTGCTTTCTTTACACTTTCCTGAAATACTCAGTCTATTTTTATTAAGAGAATCTTCTTTTCTGTTCCAGCCAGCAGGTGTTTCATTATGACTGGAATTATCTGGAGGAATACATTCCTTAGGATCACTTCTTGTTTTCTTTATTAAAGAAAGTTTTCCCTTCCTTCTGATGCAAGATGCTTTCTCGGAACCCTTGCTCTCAGAAGCACTTGATACCTTTGCACATGCTCCACTAAAACCTGATTTGCCGAAATAGGGTGAAATAGCGGTGGTTTCAATAAAAACACAGTCCTCATCCTCAGTACTTAAAATGGACTCCCCACTGCTGCTTAGCTGTATTTTGTCTGCTCTGTCAGTCTGCTTTTTAAACAATGCTGCAATCGTCAGCATTCCCTCTCCAGCTGATGCCTTTGCACCACTTTGCCGGGGAGACTTAATCTTTGCCTTAGGCTTCATGTTAACAGCGCCTGAAAAAGAATGAAAAGAATAGATAATGAGGTTTTAATACATTATCAATAGAATATGATTCAAGACCAAGAACGATGAACATTTCAAAAAGCACTTATGACAATCAGAGTTATTATTAAGAATTCAGTAATTTTAAGTAAAGTATTGTTATTTTTTTACCCATTTTGTAGGAGATGCCATTCAATGAAAAGTTAGCTGTAATCTTAGCTTCATGATAGATGTAGATATCTAAATCACTGTTTTGTGAGAACCATGCATATGCTGACAACAGAAATGCCTGACCAACAGTAACATGCATTTCAGTGTTGTAAATTGCAAGGTTAGCTGTCATTTGCGAGTATATCGGGGTATACTGCATCAAAAAAAAAAAAAAAGCAAAAAGCTATGAGTGCCAACATGCATCAGGGACTGGGGGTTAAAACCACAAAGGAACATACTGTAAGTTTGCTTTAATGAGATGCTAGCATTTGTTACACTCACTAACAGGCACACCATCCCATTTAATGTATCAATATGATTTACAAAGATCAACTGAAAATTGAAAATGTGAGATTTGAAATTTGCACTGGCTATCTTATGAAGATCTACTAGTTTATCTTTATTTCAGTGTTTGCTGCCTTGATGCCGGTATGCTGTTTTTGTCATTGCTTACGTTGATGTCTTACACCGCACTGTGCACAGAACCATGCTATGACTATGACCTGTGTCTGTGCTCCCAAAGAAGAGCTTTTGTTTGCAGGTTTCCAAGAATCTGAACTGCAAAGATGGAATCAAGATTAATGCTTTGATAGAAGATGAAGGTGTGGAAGAAGGTGTTTTCAGCAATTTCATGGAATAGGAGCACCGTGGCGTGGTATTGATGCAGTGGCTATCTTCTGGGACACTCCGGACAGGACCGCTCTTGCAATCGATGCAGTTCATTTAGTCATTGGTTTAGCCACAAGATCGGTCCTATTCTGTGATTATCCCGATGCAGTTAATTTAATCTTAGACGAACCCCAAATTTGGCCAAATCAGTCATATTTTCCTGAATCATGTTGCATCGTGTAGACTACAGTCTACAAGGCCTACCACAACTCATGTCTTGCAGAAAGCTATGCATGTAAAATCCATCACAGATAAGCTCTTTCGCTACTGTTTACATTCCTCTTACTTCAATTATTTCATAATGATACAAGATCTGTTAACTAGTATCGACAGTAGACGAGATTGAGGTTTATCCATTTAAATGCCACCCTTATTTTTTTTAGCTTACCGCAGCAGAAAAAAAAATACAAAACATTTTTCGATAAGAGTAGCTGCCCTTGTTACGATTAAAAACAGTTTCGCCATTTATGTTTTCCAATGATTTTCAGATTCCGAATTACACAAATTAATTATGGAGGTCCCCAAAGTCAGGGAGCCCCAAAGAAAACAATAGAAAAACGGTCAAGAGTTGGATCTATAATGGCGAGGGAAGGGCATGATGGTTTTGCTGGTTTTTCGGAGGCGGAGGGTTGGTGAAGTAGTTACAGCCCTGTGATGGTACCATAGGTTTTGAAGAGTCCGAAAACCTTTGTAGTGTTACCGTGTTTCTCATCATATTTTATATTTAACAACCCTTTTCCTGCTCTGCCCTTTATGCAAGACTGTAGTCCTATCAACAGGTAAGGACTGGGAGGTCCCGAATCTCGATACAGTATTTTCTTTCCATTAAGAGCCCCTTTTCCCTTTTAAGTGATGCCTAGTAGAACCTACATACAGGACATCACCATCTTACTGATTGCTCCCTCTCTGGCTAAACATACCTACCTAGCACAGCACTTTCCTCTACCTCTTCTATAAACCTCCCATCCCATCTCATTCCACCAATCCCTTCTTGCACGTTCAAAGCGGGAGTCTGTGGGTCAGTGAAATATGAAACTATCAGACAACAAGACTGATAGAAAAAAGCACCAGTCATGCTGGATAATCTCTCCNCCCCCCCCCCCCTTCCGTCTTTCTTTTGGCGCTCATAACTTTTGCCCCTTGTGGGTCTGCGGTGGTGCTAGTTACGGTCCTGGAGACATGACACAATAATGATCCCTCAAGTGAGCCAGATGTTATCGGTCCGTGACCTGGTATTATATTGCAATTAACCTTATTTTGTTTCTTTCCTTTTCGTTTGCTGTTTTTGTTTGCCTTATAGGCTGTATTTCTATGAGCAATGGAGGTGTACTGTATGTACTGGACTAGTTTGTTTGTAGTGTTACGAGTGTACTCCTAAACTACCCCTGGTCCTCATTGCTGATGCCTTTTTTCGTTTGTTGATGTTGCAGTTTTGAAGAAATTCTACCAGTACAATTTTGTGATTTTAAAAAAAAATTGTTTGCTACACAGCTTTGTTTCAACAAGTGAAACGCACCTCCGTTTTCCTTAAATGCCCCCCCCCCCCNNNCCCCCAACCAAACCCCACTCCATTCCCTCCAACACATACACTCCTCCTCTCCGAATTGCAAGAAAACAGTTTGTTATGTCCGAAGAAGAGACCACAGGGGCGGAGAAGAGAGAGAGTATTATACCTATTACTAGGCCAACCCTCGAGTCCACACGACTATAATTCCGTGCAAGCATGGAAGAAAATTGCAATTAAGAGGAGGCTGCGATCAAAGATTGTTACTGCACAATGTTGCAAGGAAGTGGAAAGTCTGATTATACAGACTGCAATTATGCACTTGCTCTACTCCAGCAGATTGAAAACGACAATAAGAACGAAAGACGACAATAAGAACGAAAGACGACAATAAGAACAAAAGACGACAATAAGAATGAAAGACGACAATAAGAAGGAAAAACGACAATAAGAACGAAGCAAAAAAAAACAAAAAACATCTGATTATAAATTATCAGATGTTAGGAAAACTATATATTCCGCTTACTTACAATCCGGATAATCACAACTTTCTCTTAATCCAACATCTTTCCCATAACAAAATACCAACAAAATGATATATTTCCTCTTAAAAGTAACTGGATAATTGCAACTCCTTTAATCGCAACTATTTCTATGCTCCCGTGGGGTTTTGATTAAGCAGAGTTCACTGCAAAACCAAAACTTACACCAAGAGTGAATATTAAGGCTTTCCACTTGGACAATGCTGATGCGCCCCGCTCAGTTTCCAGAATTAGGGTGTTTTATATGGCTGATAAAACAGCTAGTGCTGCAGTTAATAAACAGTATAGAAGGACCGCAAGAGGAAAAACGTCCATAGTTTACGGCATGCCCTCAGGGTAGCGTGGCTGCGAGAGTATATGAGTCGTACTCAGAAATTATTAAGACTGACAGTCAAGTCTAAGGTTTGTGTACTCGACTCTCGTGGCCGCATGCAAAATCCATACGTTAGTTAACCCACTACGTTACCACGAAAAACTCCCAAAACCATAGTATGGTTCACTATGGTTAACGCAATACGTTAACTATTAAAATTTTTACAGATAATGCATACGGCCACTGGCTCGGCGGCTTACATTGTAGTGTCTTTGGGAAAGACACTTCACCTCCCTTTCCCACTCGACACAGGTGTAAATAAAGCGCTGCCCCGCAGGCCACTTTGTTAGATGTTTTGATTTGTAATATTAAGCATTTACTTATACGATGTGTATTTATATTACGAATGACATGGATACCATTTCATGGCATGGTAAACCAATTTCTCTACAGGGTAAATAAAAGTCCTAACTTAATTAACTTTTTTCTCAGAGCATAATCTGCCAGCGTCATCATTAAGGCATATTAATCAGGGTCTGTCTTTCCCCAAATCAATAATTTAATCCGAAATCATCTACCAAATAGTTATTAATCCATGGAGTTTTGATGTAATAAAACAAAATAATTAGACAGGAAACATGATTATGGTGGACATGAAATTGCGTTTATCAGCACATCACAACACATAACATGCATTAACGGATTTACGACGGATAGAGTTGTGATCATAGCAGTCATGGCAACAACAATGACAAGAAGAAGAAGAAGAAAAGGAAGAAGAAGAAGAAAAAGAAGAAGAAGAGGAAGAGGAAGAGGAGAGGAGGAGAGAAAGAGGAGGAGGAGGAGGAGGAGGAGGAAGAAGAAGAAGAAGAAGAGGAGGAAGAAGAGAGAACGGGAGACAAGGAAGAAAAAGAGGAAGAAGAGGGAGAAATGAAAGAATATGACGCAGAAAAAAAATAGCAAGGGAAGAAGAAGAAAAAGAAGAAAAAGAAGAGGAAGAAGAGGAAGAAGAAGAAGAAGAAGAAGAAGAGAATGGGAGACAAGGAAGAAAAAGAGGAAGAAAAGGGAGAAATGAAAGAACATGAAGCAGAAGAAAAAGAGCACGGGAAGAAGAAGAAGAAGAAGAAGAAGAAGAAGAAGAAAAAGAAGAAATAGGAGATTAGGGAGAAAAAGAAAAAGAAGAAAGGAGAAAAGAACGAAAACAAAGAAGAACAAACAGAAGAATAGGATAAAAAATGTAGAGAAAATGAATAAAAGAATGAAAAGGAAGAAACTGGAGAAAAGGAGGAAAACAAAAAGAAATTGCCATTGATCAGAATGTCATATTATAAAACTTTCTTAACCGTGCTATTAATCATCATCGTCATTATCATAAAAATCATATTAACAACAATAAAACCAATGTAGTAGAATAGACTAGTTAGAACGGGGGAAAAAATAATTGGGAAATGAACATGAAATTGACATAAAAATTCTCCTCTTGTCATATCTATAATCTTTGTCAATATTATGAAATCATTCTATCACCATCACTACCACACCATCACCACCACACCATCACCACCACACCATCATCATCACACCATCACCACCACTACCACACCATCACCACCACACCATCACCACCACACCATCACTACCACACCATCACCACCACACTATCATCACCACCAGAACAGAAGTACCGACGCAATATCCTCTTACTCATCATCAGTAATACCAAAAATGTGGACATCAGAGGCAGAGCAGCACCACTACCACCACCGCAGCAGCAATAGCGCCACTGCCTCTCTCAGCAGCAGATTAAATTGTTATTCACGGATCGAACTGAATGCCAACAGTTATTGACAGTTATAATAAACATAGTCAGATTGAATGGTATAGCGGGGNGGGGGGGGGGGGGATTCGGAGGGCAGAGGAGAGGGGAAGGAATGGAGTTGAGAGGGTTCATGTTATTGTACAGTGGTTATGAGAGGAAAATGGGGCACTGATATTAATGATAGCATAATAAATCAGATATCACTCACGAGAAATATCTGGAAGTCACACTTTGGAGAAAGGGCACTACCACCCCGTCCACTTAGAAATCCCGCCATCCCTCCCTCATAGCCACGCCTTTGGGCAGGTTAATATGATTTCCTATGGAGGTGAGCATGACTGACTATCAGTGCGACAAAGGCGAGTCACAACAGCGTACTGAAAATGCCATACCACAGTGAGTCGGTATGATGGTTAAAACCCAGCGGTGAAGGTGGCGTCCCGGCTCGAACCTGCCCAGAAATGCGGTCGGTCCCTCGGCCTGATCGTTGCGTGCACACGTTGACTTGACGTGAGGGGAATTATGATTGGTAGGAACAAGACTAGTAAGCAGTGGAGTAATACAGCATAATAGTGCTCTTCATCCACTCTTCTGTCATCTAAAACTGGACAATCTTCTGATAGTGTCTGTGCAGACGTGGTTGTGTCCAGATGATTGCTGACACCTAGTGTAAGACTGTTGTATGTAATGTTAATAGAAGTGAACGTATCTGCACTTGCAGTAATTGGATTAGTGCTGCAGTTATGATTAATCGATGAACTCAAGGTAGGCTGTTTGATATATTTAATCACACTTCAGAGCCATTCCATTGAGCTTATACTGTCGGTTACCACTGAAGAAAGCAAAAACATTACTAGAATGTGACGTATTTGGCAGCTTTTACATGTTTATAATGCAGTTGCTTGTTTTTGTCAAAGCAACAAATCAGTGTAACATGAATCTGTTTGATGTCATTTAGGTGATCTCCATGCATTGGACCAATATACGACCTATGGAAATGTATTTATCAGGTATGAAAACTTTCATTGACATTCATCACTCATGTGGATACTTTGGCCATTGTCAGATAACAACTGATCCATCTTTTCGCATGAACGTACTGAGTTGAAAATGATTCGGCCAATAATCTTAATTAAGGAGTGGATTTCATGTAGACCTCAGTTAAAAAAACGAAGTTTGCGGTAAAAGTCGAGTGCGAAGGATAAAACGAGCAAAATTCAATACATTCTTCTCTGCAGGGGAATTTATTGGCTTAGTTTATGCTTGGGGCTAGGACAGAACTAGGGAGGACGAAGCTCCAAAAAGCGCTATAAAGCACACATACCTACTGTTTTACACTACTTCTAGTCCAATACGATTACGTTGCTCTCAATTTTGCGACATCGACTTCTGTACACATTAAGGCTGGTTTAAGCTGGGATGAGAGTTTGGACCAGATTAGTTACCTTAAGTCAGTCGCTTGTTGCAAGACATTGATTATTGTAGTAGATGCGTGATAAAAGAGAGCTGGTGAAGTTGCGTTACCAAGCCGTTAATATACACCTGTAAGCACGTCATGTCTGACGTCAGAAGCCCACCGAAGGCCACTAAAGTTTTCTCATTCAGACATTTTTCTTTCAAACTCATTATGGTAGCAATGTAAGAAAATCTTAATTTTAGTTGTCACCAAGAACTTTGACCATTTTTTTAAAAAACATTAACGGCGTTTATAACAATGATCGCAGTACTTTATTCTTTGCCATCTCATTTTATTAATTTTCTTGATACTGACACTGCTGCGTTTTACGTCACCGGTTTATTTCTTTTCACATATCCGCGTATTAGATATTTTCAATTCTCTAGCGTCATCAAGGACTTGTTGCTCACACGTTGATTTGTTTACTTGCACTGGTCATGCATGTCTGCTCGTCATTCATCTAAAGCAGCTCGCCATGCGCAGAGCATGTAAACAAACCAAAGTATGAGCGATACGCCTTTGGTCATAACCAATGTGACGGAACTGAAAATGTGTTGGACGGAGACCAACAGCTCGGCCTTGATAATGAGAACGTTTCAGCTTGACTGAATGAGTCGTGTCAGTCATTAATTTTGTTTATTCGCAGATTAACGTCACGCCGCGAATTGCTCGCGCCATCATCTCTCAAGAATGCTTTCTCTAGCTCAACGCTTGGGTCGGTTTCTACAGTTGCCATCGCGGTAAACACCGTTTGCTCGGTTTCTGTAGTTGCCATTGCGATTTACAAACTTTTTCTTTTCGGCATGCCAGATGTCTTTCGTTGTTCTCGACACGCTCAAAGAACCGACAGATATAATCGCTATCTAAAACAGCGAAACACTGACAGTGGCTGTCGAACACTCTATATGCATGTTTTGATGCAAAGTGTAAATTGTGCTAAACAATTGTCTCTAGACTTGAATAAGTTTAATCAGTTTCGCAATATTGATAGACTAGGTCTAGTTTAGGTGAAGCCAGTGCCACTCGGCATTAGTGTTCGTTGCCATGATTTCTTTCTCTAGATTATGAAGAGCTGAAATGGTTTTTATAATTCTAACAAAAGAGAGTGTGGGACAAGGTCAAAGGTGTCCGCGCAGGCGCACTGCTCCGCCTCTAA
>JAWQUT010000325.1:94269-106344 GCA_033807755.1 Ellobium chinense
TAATGGAGTTTGTCTGCTTCGACATCCATTAATTTTTTTTTTTTTATGCGTCACTCGGCTCAGATTTTCGGCAACCTTCCCGTCCAACACACACAAGCGCAAGCATGCACGCAAGCATCAAAAATTACACACACACACACACACACACACACACACACACACACACACACACACACATCGATGGTTCTCAGTTTTGTTGGTTGATCCTCTTGACTGTAAAACAAACTTGCGTAATTTGACCCATTGCAACTAAAATTTGATACCTTGCAAGGCATCCACCTATTCAGCTAATGTCTGTATTCTTTAACGGTTGCAGGTTTAGTAGATAGAAGGTTTAGTAGATCGAATGTTTAGTAGATAGAAGGTTTAGTCGATAGAAGGTTTAATAGCTAGAAGGTTTAGTAGATAGTAGGTTACGTGCTCTGTGTTGTCCAGGTCCGCCCATTCCCTCCACTCTTATACCTTTCATCTTCGTCAAGGCAGTTTATGGAGGCTTCAGCAAGCCAGGCTTTCTGTTGATTACAGTGCGATACGTCTGCCATTGTAGTAGGCTATAAAATTTAGGCACTACAATCATCCTATCTTCTCACCGGTAGAATAAGAAATGCTACCTTACGCAAATTATAAACCTTTATGATTCCATTGCCGCACATTTTGTAGCATCGACCACAGGCACAGGCTGGACTGGGGGGGTTACGACCGGAGTGAATTACTCTTGTAGAATCAGGTGGTGTTATATTGCATCTATGATTAAGTCAACCATTTGTTAAATCACCCGCCGTCAGCCGCCAGCCGTCACATAGAATTGAATTGATTACTATGATAAGTATTCGGTGTGAGGGGAGGATAATCATGCGTCTCTGAAAACAAGTTCTAGATGACTCCCCACCTCCCCTCCCCACCTTGTTTTTATTTGCTTTGTATGGAGCAATCGGAATGAGTTTCTTCAATGTGGAGATGTCTTCACATATTTGGAAAACATCCGCACAGACTCCCGCAGGCGATGGCGGGCTCCAAAAAATTCCGATGTTCGTTCACTAGTCCGGCATTTGATAGAGAGAGAATCACTGAAATCAGGGCTTTTGTTGCGTCCATCAAATCCACACATTTGCACTGGTTACACGATGAACATGTGGTGTATACTAACCAAAGATTAAGTTAAAAATAATGCGTTACCGTTGCCTAAGAATCTGCGAAACATCTGCCCGTTTTGAGTAATTCCGTTCATTTTTCTAATTCAGCGTCAGTTTGACGTAATGTCATTTTCATAAGATTTTAAGATATTTTTTTTTTCTTCTGGTGACAGCTTTTGGCAGATTTTGACAATTTTTATACTAACGGAATATTTTTTTTCACCTTTAATGCGACAGAAAATTTATTTAGCTTCCATACAAGTTCGAAAAAAAAAAAGCAACAACGTTGTAGTGTTTTTATAAGGAAATCCTTTGTATCAGCCTAGATCTGACACAGTGGCCAAGGCCGATAATTTTACGCCGCTTGATTCGAATCATCCCTTCCTTACCACTACATCATAAAGAGTCGATTAGATATAAGCCTACTTTGACCCTCCCAATTTGTAAGGAATATATTATGATGCTATCACATTAATAGTTTGGCCGCATGCTTTCAATTTAGAACTTCAGAAAGTGTAAGGACGTGGGTGCCGTTTCTGCCATGATCAGTGTCGTAAATGCACTGGTAAGGCGTTTCATTCATAATTTTCTTAGTCCCACCCCTTGATAAAACAAGTCCCGGCTATCGACAGTGAAAGTTATCATTTGAATGAAAGTGTTCAGCGTTTTAATATTGGTTAACCACTGCGTGCTTCCCAGTGAGCTGAGAAAGTTGTTGTGAGATCTAGCCAGCTGAAGTAATAGTGACATCATTTGCACGAGCTAATAATGATCAGATAATGGAACTTATAAACTTTATCATAAATATTTTCATTACTGTTGCTATTTTTGTTTAGCACTGAGGTTTACATGCTTGTTGCTCATTCCGAGCCCTCATAACGTCCCCAGCACCCTCCTCTCGCCCCTAGGACCCTCCTCTCGCCCCTAGGACCCTCCTTTCGCCCCTAGCACCCTCCTCTCGCCCCTCCCCTCTCTCCCCTCGCCCCTGTGCATCTCTGGAATTGCAGTGATAGTAGCTTTTCTCCTGAGAATGGTGCACCAAACCTAATGCTGTCACGTTAGTTATGTTGAGCGATTACAGTAGGTAGTTTAAATTACCTTTATCAAAGGCACGGTGGTGGGTAAGTTCATTCACCCTCGCGCTGTAAAGATTATAAGGGCATATGAAGTGCGAAAAGGGTGGTGTTAATTCAATATCTACAGCGGAAAGGCGTTTGCAGTTTACAAACGTTCCACGCTAGATTAATTTATCGACAGTTCCAACGGATTAGTCGTCCACAAGGATACCTTGTGCTTCGAGGCACGTTGAGTGAGAGAGAGGGAGAGAGAGAGAGAGAGAGAGAGAGAGAGAGAGAGAGAGAGNCGTTCCACGCTAGATTAATTTATCGACAGTTCCAACGGATTAGTCGTCCACAAGGATAACTTGTGCTTCGATGCACGATGAGAGAGAGAGAGAGAGAGAGAGAGAGAGAGAGAGAGAGAGAGAGAGAGAGAGAGAGAGAGAGAGAGAGAGAGAGAGAGAGAGAGAGAGAGAGAGAATGAGAATGACTTACAAAAGTCTGTTAGTTTTGTGCAGAAAGGCATATGATTTAACCTTGGGATTTACTTAAGTACGCAGCGTCAAATACGTGTTGGTATCATTTAACCACACACGACGGGTAATCTATGGCTTAGAGTCGCAGACACCTTTACTGAGAGTTTACAACACTTGTCACTCAAGACCTTATCTCGCTGGGATTACAGAGGTAAAGTTTGATTTCAAGTTTTACGTTTTGCCTTAGCAAACTACATTTCTGTGAGAAATCTGTTTTGGTTAAGTGAACTGTTTTGTGGTGCAGTCACAAGACAAGTACCAACTCGACGAATACCATCACCACTATCATCGTTTAATAACAATCATCACCACCAACGCAGCCGCTGCGAGTACCAGCAGCAGCGGCACCATGAACACCATCTGCTGTCATTATTACTACCAACTTCACAACTGCTGTCACAACTATAACCCTACCATCACTTCAGCAGCAGCAGCAGCACCACCACCACCACCACCACCATCACCACCACCACCACCACCACCACCCTTGAAACAATGGTTAAAAGAAAAAAAAAGCCGTCACACAAACGCTGGTAATGTATTTCAAACGGCACTTTAATACATTTAATACTAGTTTAAATCACAAAATTAATATTAGATCAATAAAATATGAATTCGTCGAGTGAGTAATTTTGACCTGCCTTCCGTCTCAAGATATACCACTACCGTCACCAAAAACTTTGCCTCTGGCCACTGTCCTCTATATGTACAGCTTTTGTACGACTTCACCTAAAAACCTGGTCGTTCGGTCCTCATTGTTCATGCTGTCCACAGGAAGTTGAGTCTGGGTCCGAAGAGTCTCTCGAAAAGAGAGGTCAGGCAATAAAAGACCAGACTTAATCGATGGTGATACACCAAGAGGTCATTACTGGACGTCACGCCTGTCAGCATTCATGGTCGTTACACGGTGCGGAAATAACAAAATATCTGCAGTTGTTGGGACAGCTCGCAGAATACTCAGTGATCCGCCAGCATGTTTTTGTGGAATGGGCGGTTGTTGAAAAGGATATTTTTGTGATGAGAAAGTGAAACTCGGTAATAACGGGTTGGTCGGTAGTTTCAAAATGTTGACGTTATTACAGTGTCCCGTTCTAACAGAGTTGGGCGTAACATGGACTGTTACAGTATTCAGATAGAACACATGTGAAGATGCAGACTTCATGTTGATGATGTCATATGAAGTCAATGTCCACTGATGTAACAGTGATAGATTCTCACAGGCAGCCTCTGAACACTGACCAGACATGATTTTATCAACATAATATCGGCAGTCGAATCACTCTTTTCGCTCATAAGAAGGTTACATATATACCGTAACAGCTGGATTATCGGATACAAAGTCCCCGTAAGAAAAGGCTATTTTGACAATAACAAAGAGAAGTAAAGAGGGAAATGGGGATTAAGACTAACCCTGTACCAGCTGGGTTCCCTGTATAACACGTTCAAGATATAAACTTTCATCAAGGCTATAGACTTTGTCTCATAATTTCATGATACAATGCATTATGACACACAAAACATTGTAAAGACGCCTCTTCTTCACACACTCTTTTCTTTTCATTCATCTACCAATAAATATTTATTTTTCAGTTAACGATGTTCGTTTCAGATGAGTTTTATTGTACATCGGCCATAGGAGGAAGACCTGTCTAAGCTGGAGGGGGTGAAGTATAGGTTCTATGAAGTGTTCGGGTGAGGGGCAGATCCCTGGGCCCCCTACATACTTACACCCGTGCTTAAACCACATATTCTCTTTCCAGAGACTACCACTTCTCTGACCATTACAATCGTTACCTGTCAACTTGGAGAGTGTTTAGGGAAGAACGGATGCTGAGCTGGCTGTAAAACTTTGGCGTGCGTGCAGAGCTGATAAAGTGTGGAAAATGAAAATATCTTTTGAAGTGTTATGAGACGGAAGCTAGACTAGGCTATTCAGTAAATGGCACACCAAGGGCATGGCAAAGAAGTACGTGATTGTATTTAGTGGAAGGGCACCCGAGGGAAGGCACAGTGGATTGATGAGAGATGGGCATCCATACAGTAATAAAATAGTAATGGGAAACACACAGCTGAGCCTTGCGGGAACGGAGGAGGACACTGGAGGTCAAAGATCAGTGGCTTCCTCCACCATCATAGGCGGAGATTCGTGGCTCCCTCCACCATCATGGGCGGAGATCCGTGGCTTCCTCCACCATCATGGGCGGAGATCCGTGGCTCCCTCCACCATCATGGGCGGAGATCCGTGGCTTCCTCCACCATCATGGGCGGAGAATTGGTTGAGGGAGAAAGAGGTGAAATCATAGCTTGGCCTCTCTCATCCGCCGTTGCTGACGTCGACAGGAATGGTTGGCTATTACATTTCTAATACAGTATTGAAATTCGTAGTATAGCATGTCATGTATTTATTACAGAGTCACAAACTAGCAATAACAACAACAACAACAACAACAACAACAACAACAAAAAAAAAAGGCCTATTATTGATAGCGATCACAATGCCTATCCTGATGTGAGCAGTCGGGAAGTGTGTTAGGGTCACGGGTGAACACTAGGTTCGCACGTGGAAGTTAGGGACCGATTCAGGCAGTAGGTATTTAATAATTAAATTGCTGTGAAGTTAGCGTCCCTGTAGTGTAGTGGTAACACGCTCGGACTGGCAAGCTGAGAGACCCTGGTTCGATCCCCGGCAGGGACAGAAATTTTCTAGAGTAGGTTTTTTCNGAGAGTGTTTAGGGAAGAACGGATGCTGAGCTGGCTGTAAAACTTTGGCGTGCGTGCAGAGCTGATAAAGTGTGGAAAATGAAAATATCTTTTGAAGTGTTATGAGACGGAAGCTAGACTAGGCTATTCAGTAAATGGCACACCAAGGGCATGGCAAAGAAGTACGTGATTGTATTTAGTGGAAGGGCACCCGAGGGAAGGCACAGTGGATGGATGAGAGATGGGCATCCATACAGTAATAAAATAATAATGGGAAACACACAGCTGAGCCTCCCGGGAACGGAGGAGGACACTGGAGGGTCAAAGATCCGTGGCTTCCTCCACCGTCATGGGCGGAGATCTTTGGCTCCCTCCACCATCATGGGCGGAGAATTGGTTGAGGGAGAAAAGAGGTGAAATCATAGCTTGCCCTCTCTCATCCGCCGTTGCTGACGTCGACAGGAATGGTTGGCTATTAAATTTCTAATACACTATTGAAATCCGTAGTATATCATCTCACGTATTTATTACAGAGTCACAAACTAGCAATAACAACAACAACACAAAAAGGCCTATTACTGATAGCGATCAAAATGCCTATCCTGAGTTCCCGAGCAAAGGTAACAATAAAAATGAGAAAGGCTAACCAGAAGATCAGATGAGAGAGGGACTGAACATTTCTTGAAGTTTTCATGTGCATGTAAACAATTAGTAGAAGATATTGATGTGTATTGGAAAAGCGCTATCTATTTTAATGCCCCACCCTCCTGATGTCCAAATACACATTTAGCCCAAGACGAATGTGGTGGAATTGATTTTATAAGTCGCTGAAAGCTATAGTCGGTGACATTAGGCATGTACTTCAAGGTAAAGAAAAGGAATAGCGCAACGCATTGAAAACTATTAATGTGTCATTTAAACTTTCCCATTTATTTTTTTTTTAAAAATCGACGTCATGAACAAAACCTATAGACGTAAGTATCCTGGACTTACATCGTTTTAGATGTTCAAAATAGATAATTTAATTATGTAGACCCTAGCGATAAGTCATGTTCCGTGCACGAAACAAAGTGACCCATTTTGGAAACAAATAAATACCAACTCTTCTCTCTAAAGCGTTTCGCTTAATCAACTTCTCTCAGTTACTAAAGACAGCTTGAAAGAATATTGCGACCTTTTTCAAAGATACCACTATTGTCAACAAAAAAAAAATCCTGTAAAAATAGAATATGATAATTATAGCATGCTGAAACTAAAATCATTATTAATTTTCTTCCATTGCCACATTATGAGTTGGAAACAAGGATGTCTAACAGGGAAGACACTGGCGGGCTTCCGTGGACCGGTCTTGTCGGCCAAGGGGCATCCCAAGAGGCATCATATAACATTAATGAATTATTCCTTGCAGATGGGTCGCTGCTGGAGGACAATGGCATTAAACCTATCTCGTGATCGTACACCAACCTATAGAGAGCATACATGTTCAGCGAGGCCAAGTGAACTCAAGACCTGATCAAACTTGCGGAGGGCAGTTTCGTGTCTGAGTATTGATATTTGTGACACTCAGCGATCTCAGTACTTAGCAATCAGCCATTTCGATACTCTCAGTGTAAGCCGCGACAGTTTGAATGCACAAGATTGTCAGTTAAGTCATATCAGAACGAAAAGAATCGAAAATCATCAGTATGGCTGTCCTATACTAAAGTATCAGAATTGAAACAGAATCGATGATGTCAACTAAAGCATAAAGGCTGAATATATTGCAATTTCTAATAAAATTGAAGTCTCGGCCCACCCTCACTACTCGTGACCTCCCTAGTGGTGCGAGTGTAAGGGCAAGTTCGATAACTGGAAACCTGCCCAGACCGGCACCTGAATTACTCTACTTGGACCTGGGGCAATTTCCCTTCACGTGAAAATTTGGCTCTAGTGACCAGCACTGTACAATTTACGCAGTAATTTTGTCTCACCACTCTCAGTCTCCTCGGCCAGTGCCAGACAGTCTTACGCACTGAACAGGAGCTTAATATTTGCACATCCAAATTTTTCTTTCCAAAAGAATGTCTACAATGAAAGATATAAAAAGAGCAATGGTCTAATTGAAAGGGCCAAACTTTATTTAATATACAGGAATATACTACGCTAAGGCTTCCCGCATACATACTCAAATGCCCTTGCCAACTGGCTGAATACTGGTTTACGTTTGTTTTCGGCTATCAATATTATACCGACAATTTAAAAACCTGTAAAAGAATCAGTATCTTTACCGTTTTCCAAACGCATTTTCCATGCACAATAATGCATTGAGAGCGGATTTGTTATTCCTTCTCACCCAAGAGGAGGTAGATTTAAAAAAAGAAAAAAAAATCAGCAGGATGATGATATCGACGGTGTAGAGTTTATGTAAACACGGGTAAAAATCCTAAAAATGTCCGGCTTCATAAACACAGCGTAAAAGAAATCTGCGATTAAAAACACACACTGCCGCCAAGGACTGGTTTCCTGCTGAAAATTTATGCAGAAATTATCATATGATCAAGAGCCGGTTGGACGAGTCGCTCGCAAGTGCATGCAGGTCAGCTCTGAATAATTTATTACGCTGGTTACATTTAGCAGTATCGATATAGGTAGTACCAAAATATTGTAGCCGAAAACAAAGGCCACAGATTACTGACGTCATGGACAAGAAGATAAATGGGATCTCGCGCACATATCGGTAACCACTAACAGTAGCTGGCCAGTGTACGTTGGTATTGCGCGGAAAGCCTTAGTCTGAATATTATGTAGAAAGCTCCTCTGTGCAATAAGGCGTGCGCACACACACATACAGTGACACACATACACACAGACACACAGACACACAGACACACACACACACACACACACAGACAGACACAGACACACATACACACATACACACACACATACACCACATACACACAGACACAGACACAGATACACACACAAACACACACACACACACACACACACACACAGACACACACACACACAGACACACACACAGAGAAAAAGTGTATAATAAAACTTTGCCCCTCAAAGGCCTCTACTACCTCTTTCGAGGACTGAGCCATAGACAGCTGCCCAGTTGACCTTATGGTAGCATCAGCCTTGTCTATCTCTTACTCTCCCCTCTCCCCAGTGCACACCCCGGTCCGCCCCAACCCTTCATGGACGCCACGAGCATGCCCCGACATGAAATCGGTCAAAGCATCTTGGCCGGAAATAGCTTTTCGTTCCGAGAAAGTTGGCGGGGGAAAGGCGTCACAGCGCTAGCGGGTGAAACGGATTCTATGACGTAGGTTTCTGTCACACGACGCGAGTGGTCACGTAAATGAACGAGGATTTGCGTGATTTGAATTCTGGCTGGACAAACTATTCAAAGAGCAAAGAGAGAGAGAGAGAGAGAGAGAGAGAGAGAGAGAGAGAGAGAGAGAGAGAGAGAGANGAGAGAGAGAGAAGGGACACCCCCCCCCTCCGACTTCATTATTATGAATAGGATTGTCAACTCAAATTCACAGTTGCCCTTGACTATTTATGATGGAAGGAATGTTGCCCATAGCAATTATGTTCACAGGGCGTGCGCGGTGTTGTTTTTGATGAATGACATGGTACAGAGAAGACGTAGATATTATTGAGGAACAGACCAAGCAAAGATGACCGCTTCTTGTGCTCGAAATTGTGAGGATAGTTTTCCTCGTAATATTTGGATTGGGAGAAGGTTAACAGAGCATAAATATATCTTAATAAGAGGGCTTGAAGAAAATGAGCCAAGGAAAGAGAAATTTTCTGAGCTAAGGCGTATTCTTGCTCAAAGCATTACATAAATAAAACCGGAAGTTGGAGAACTGTGCCACCTAATGAAAGCGAATAGTTCATTCAGATAAGAGCAGTTAGGAATCTTCTCGTTTATGATGGTTATTGGAAGTAGTGATTTCGAAAGAAAAAAAAATCGAAAAGAAGCGATGTATCCACCAATAGTAATCAATATTTCAGACTGTATTAGCCAATCATATTCCTCCATGTTTAGACGGGTTGGTGTGATTTTCTTATAGAAGTTGTTCCTACTTCCTTGTGTTGTTATAGGGCAGTTACCAGCACTGCCGCTATCGGCCGAGGAGACACCGAGGTTGAAAGAACGGTTGAGGGTTTAAATGGCTTCGAAAAAGAGGAAGATAAAAGAAGAGAAAGGATGAGTCTTGAAGCTATGATTTTGCGGTTTTGCAAGTGGGAAAGATGTGTGTGTTGGGGGGAGGGGGGAAGGGGGGGGATGCACGAGATAGTTATGGCCTCATCTATTCACGCGTAGATACCCAGAGTCTGTGATTAAGTGGGAAAGAGACACAGTAACAGACAGACTCAGATAACTTAATAAGCTCTTGTCTCGTCAAATTAACATCAGATGATTCAACTTACAGCTCTCTTCAGCACTTCCCATTTCACACTTTCTCGCCCGCTCATGTAGACTCTATCTACACCTTTAAACTGTGGCAAGAATATTCACAAAAAATATGGAAAGAAGAAAAAAGAAGTTCTAGAAATTTCAGAAGATAAAAAGGAAAGATAGCCACAAGAAGATTTCATCTGTCTCCGACAGTCGAGTTGCCCAGAGTTAAGAGGAAGCAATAAACGATAAGGTAATCAGTTTATAGATTCAGCGCGCATAACAATGACGTCATAGACACTTTATGTATTCAGTGCCAGTTCCAAGACGTACCATTTGCACGTAATGAGATAGTTTAGAACGATTAAAGGCACTGACAAAATAAAAAAAAACCCAAAAAAAACAACCAAGGCAATGAAAATAGAACTTAAGAGAACTCATTTACCACCCAGACAGTATTTTTAGGGAAGCTGATCTCCTTTTGCAAACAGGAAGTTACCCGGTTTCTGTCTCAGTGAGGATAGGGACACGGAGACCCCACTTTTGATATGACACTTTGCCGCACCACAAAACTTATTCTTATATATCAAAACGAGTAAACCTTAGAATTTTAGGTTAACGAGCGTCTTCTGTTTTCAGCCTGCGGATTTCAAAAAGGTATAAAACATGTCAAGATAAGGAAACAAGCTTAGGATGACGAGGTATAAATAAATAAGGAAGTAGGGAGACATTTTTGTCCACATGAGACGACCAAACCCACATTCTAAATATCCAGGAGTCTGATCGACTGCCAAATCCACTTAATTGTAACTCCTTGGGAGCATGTAAAATTGCGATTAAAAGGAGTTGCGATTATTTAGCGGGTTTCAATGAGAAATATAGCATTTTGTTAAATGAAAGATGTTGCGAATAAGTGGAAGTTGCGATTATCCAGATTGTCATGAAGCTGAGTCGTCTGTACTGCCTTTTATTGGCTAATACATGCCTATCTTCCGGGTCGAATAAGACAGCATCTAGGAGTGACAGGCTTACTGGGAATCTGACTGGCTGCTGCTACCATTAAAATTTGATATTTTCGCATTTTTTTGGCTCATATATTCTGTCTCATACTCCCGACTCTACGGAAAGCTCATGTCAGAACTGCATGCAGAGATTCCAATGCACCATTTGACAGTGCCAAAAACTCACCATGGATGCGAATAAATCATTGCCCTTGGATACGGACCATGCACAAGCTCTGGAAAAGCGTTTCATTCACTTTGCCTTCATCAACTCATGTGAAGATAAAAAATGGACCGTTCGTGGTTACAAGCGGTGAAAATGTATCCGAAGACGGCGAGGAGCGCTCGTCAAAGAATAGTGGTGATGCGGAGGGCGCACCTCGTTTCATGGACACGCCATCTTAACCCTCTAAGACCCAAGAGTGAACATACTGTTAGAAAATGTACTGAGTAAAGAGTGCACATGGCTTTGTTTAATACAATATTAGAGATAAACGTTTAAAAACCTAAGCACAGTTATCATTCTGTGGTTACAGTGGCCATATTATACGAGTATAGTATACTGGTTCTTTGAGGACTATCTTTTATCATAATTAAATAAAGTCTGCAAACTCATGTGCCAACTATGGAACAGTAGGCCCTACAGGGTTAATTAACCTCGTTTTATCGACACATGCCGACAACTCACCTCGTTTCAGCGACAACCATTGTTCTTACAAGATTAAAGCTTTCATACCCATGCAGTAGTTATGCTGTAATCGAGTACTATTACTAAATTCAGTCACATACCTTTTAAAAGTTAACATCGTGTAAACATTGTAAACTGAGGTTCTCATGCTTCTAAAAACAAATGTTCAGGTGAAATATATTATTCCGTAATGAATTGAGTTTTACTGGAGTTGTAATCACGTATGTTCATTTTCCGGGCAGATGGAAATGTTTATTACCAACATACTCTTATAGTCTCTTACACTGGAAAAAAAAAAGTTGTTGGCCAGTATCTTAATACCTAAGTTTTTTCTTCTTTTTTTCTTCTAATGGACAGATCGAGGTCTGTCTACTGCTGAGTGTCGATAAAACAAGCTTACCCGTACAGTGCCTTCGAGAGGTTAATCCTTTTTCTTTGATCTTCTTTAATAATAGAGAGAATGTTGTCGATGAAACGAAGTGTACCCGATGCGGAAGGAGTTATTGAATTACCTGGTCTGCTAAGAGGCTTGAGGAGAGGAGGAGGAAGGGAGAGGT
>JAWQUT010000325.1:106367-132414 GCA_033807755.1 Ellobium chinense
AGTCGTCTAGCTCATTTCACATTCGCTGCTTTTTTTTTTTTTAGGTCATGATTTGACGTGTTTCTGCTTCTATGGTCTTCCAATGATCTCTTTTAATATTTAAACAACAACAACAACAACAACAACAACAACAACAACAACAACAACAACAACAACAAAACTAAGTAGAGTTCTGCTTCACTTTTGTGTTCCGCATTGTTAAAGTTAAACCCTCACTGCTGATTATTTTGATCAGCGCAAAAAAAAAGAAAGAAAAAAAGTCTAAACTAGAATGCCAACTTTAACAAAAGCTCAAAGGGTGACTTCCAATGTGGAACGAGCATGACGTAATGTGAAATCGTGTGAGTAAGACTTGCTCGGAATCGAGACTCATAACCTCATTATTATTAGGCCCATTATTGGGTTATGATGTATGCGAAAAGCAATGATAACTGAAAAAAAGATGATTGATTGACGATGGTACAACAGCGACCCCCCCCCCCCNNCCCCGCCTACTCCCCTTCTCTCGGACTGAAAACGACCGTCCTGCCCTTGTTCGGCTAGCCCCTAATAAATCAAACACTAAAAAACATTTGGGGAGTATGCCAACTGGCTCCTTCCTATACCCTCCTTCCCACACGTAGACCTCACACACCAAAAGGAGAATGAGTTGATGTCGGTGACCTAATGGAGTTTGACGAGTATCTCTCGGTGTGGCTGAATGTAGGTCGATCCAGGGGATAAAAGAAGAAACTAAGGTGAATCCAGTGGGGATTTGGGAATGAGCTTAACTAAACTAGGGCGTCGGGTGATTGATTTTGTCTATATATCTAGAGCGACGTGTCTTCGAAAAGTGGCATCTTTTGCGACAGTCAATAAAGAAGTTTTTATTGAGGTCGGATTTCTTATTGGCTATTAATAACATTTTTGGCCTGACAACCAGCTCCTAATAGTCTCAATATGATTTTAACAGCTTTCGATCGAAGAGACTAACATATATGTACTCATACACAGTTGTGGAGACAGACAGACAGACAGACAGACAGACAGACAGATAGACAGACAGACAGACAGACAGACAGACAGACAGACAGACAGACAGACAGACAGACAGACAGAATGAGTTAAAGAAAAAGGTGAATGAGGGGTAACAAGGAAGTGAGGTTATATGGGGAAAATAAGGAAAAAAAGAGGGAAAAAGAAGGGAATGTTGTGTTGTTGGACGATTTGGGGGGTAAGTAAGGGGGGGGGATGAGTTGTTATCAGGAGCGAAACGAGGGGAGAGGCGTTCTCAAACGTTAAGTCTTCCCAAGGTCCAAGACACTCTTGCGTCTCTGTTGCTCACGCAGAACGACAGCGGCGGCAGCAGCAGCAGCAGCAGCAGCAGCAACAAGAACAAGCACGAAACTTTTAAATCACAAAATATAATGAATGGATAAATATTACACCCTCGGTAAATGCAATAGTCTCTCCACTTTAAAGACCACTGCGGTCTTTTCTCTTTGCACGCAGGTATAATCTCAGCATCACAAAGACAAAAAAACGCAGGTCACTGTGCTTAGCTGCCAGACCTGGTAGGAAGGTAGGGAGGGGTCAGACTTGGATATGGGTGATGGTTGAAGACTCTTGAGGCAACTCTTCTAGCGGGATCGTGTGATGGTTACAATGACCTCGCATCACTTCTCTCCTCTTTATCCTCTCTGTTTGTCCTTTCTGTCACCCTGGACATTTTCAAGTTCAGTCTTCCGTAACTTCTCCACTCTAGCAGTGAGTAGCCTGCACACCGTTCAATACTGTAGTTTTCAGAGGAGTTTAGCGGAGCGCTAGGATAATATCAACACTGCAGGAAAACACGGTGGATTTTCACATAAACACAACTCCGAGTGAGCATGGAAATAACAGCGATTATGAAAAACCACGATTATCCGCTCATTTTACTGTATTCTCATCTCAGTACTGCTTTGATTAAGCGGTAGCTGCAGTCAGTTAAGATTATCACTGAGCAAAAACAAATGTTCATGGAATGGAAGGGAGGAAGAAGCATCATCAGCGGTAGGATGGGGAGAAGGAGGGATCATGGACTACTCTAAATTTTATTACTGCTGCTGATCAAGTCTGATGAGTTGAAATAGAGTGATGATGGAAATATCATAATTTACCATGTATTTTAAAATGCTTATTAACTCATGTGCGCATGCGCGTATGGAGTTTTTGTAGTTGTAATCTCTAATCAGCGTGTTAGATGGCGACTAGCACGGTAGTGGAAGTCAGTACCACAGGCAAAACATAACCTTTCTATCACCTTCGGACAAATGACCTCCTTCGTACCTACTTACTTTCTACCATAATGGCAGGTAAAGTAACATCATCGCTTTGTTTTCTTTCTGCGACGGAATGTCGTGTTACCCTGGCTGAACCATATCGATCCTGCTTCAAACCCATAATGATTGTTTCTACGGGCTACGCCGATGGAGGGTAGATGTGAAATGGAGACAGAACAATAGGAGGACAGATGGACAGGGTCTTTTGAGACCACGTGACTTGCACTATTCTGCCATTTAAGTGACGAAAAAAAATTCGTCAAATTAGATCAAATACATGCTTTCAGATTTTCAGATGGACCTCAGAATTCTTTATCTTTCCATCTGGGTTAACCTCTCGTCATTTTTTAAAATAGTTTTCGAGACAGCTAAACGTATGCACTTTTGATTTATTAAGAAAGCGTGATGCAACGCAAAGAATTTCTTTTGTGTCTCTTGTAAACTGTGATTCTGCCGCATACAGTTTTTTCCTATAAAACGACCAAGCAAACGTACTTAAGACTTGGACAGTCTGGAAGTGGATTTTTTTTTTTTTGGCGCTGAGGGGGAGGGTAGAGGAGAGGGGGTTGCAGCGAAGTGTTTAGAGGCCAATGTCTGCGTGAAGGTGTCACTAGATTGAGATCAGCATGGTACTTAACTTGGTCTGCTGCCTGCTTTTAAAAAGAGTATTTGTTTCAAAATGGAATGATTTTATCCAGGAAGGACCCCAAGATCTCGACGTTCCAGGGACCATTGGGTAATTTCGAGTTTATGAGGTGTTTAAATTCGTGAGTAAAACATGATGGTATCTTAAATAAAAAAAAAAACTCGGAACCATCTCATTATTTAAGCACATGAAGTTGGAGGTCTAAGACTCTCTGGTGTTTTCTCATAGAGTTTGACTGTCTGAGACCACACTGCTAGATAGTATATCGCTGAGAACTGCCTCGTACATCTTGGTGTCATCACACTTTTGGTTTGAAATCTGAATTTCTTCAATTCTGTTTCATACTTTTAATTGTCTTGGACCATGCTGGTGTTAGTGATTGAAGATCGAATGAGTTTATGCGACATTAGAGTAAATGTTTAATACCTATACTGCTTCCAGATCGACTCTTGGATCAGCAGTGTCCTGTCTACATCCCTGCAATATATTGACCCACGGCGCTCATCGCTACTTTTTCTATCCTCCGATGGAATTGCTATTAAGCAGAGGCCACTACATATCAGACTGGCCACAGGCACAGTTCTACGAACTCGCTTGAAAGTAGTGGCAGATAGGAAGACGAAAAGCCCCCTTTCTCTGGGATGTATCCCTTGGACTACACCATGCACACATGACCTGTATTAACCCATGTCATATTCTGTCGTGTAATATAATCAGTGCAGCCATCCTGCACCCTCTGGCCTAATGCCTTTGAACCCAGATGGGAAGGATACCAGAGAAAGAGGCGATAAACAAGACCCACAGACTAGGGTTCCACTGATGGAATAATGTAGAGATAGAAAGATTGGCTTAGAAGGTGGGTGGGTGGAGGGGGAGGAGACGCAGTGGTATAGCTAAAGGGCAAGTAGTGGAGGTGTTACAGAGTTCGTAGGGAGAGTTAACCTTTTCAGTCAGGAGACTCTCAAATTATGTTACATGGTTTCATCAGAGTGTTCTGATGAGAAGGGTTAACTCTATTTCCGAAAAAGGATGACTCGTAAGATAAGTCGGTGGACATATAATGGACAATTTGTGTCCATTTCAAATTCTTCGGCGTCACATAGTCCAAATAAACAAATGCTTAAAATTCTTTACTATAAGATTATTCGTGATGTTTAGAAAACATGCTTGGGAATTGGAATTAGGTTAATTTAAATTGGTCGCACTTTGACTGATCACGTGAAGATCAGCCGATCTGGTGCTGGCCTAAGGAAATAGCAATAGAGAGGAACGCTATACATACTGGAGGAAAGCAAGACCGAGGGATGAAAACTAGGTGAAAACTGATAGAGAAAACTGATGATGAAAAACTGAATGAAAAACTGAGTGAAAACTGATGGTGAAAACGAGTGGTGGAAAAACTGAGAGCGCAGACCAAGAGAGCAGACCTAGGGTTCACAAGTATAATAGCGATGGTTAATCAGTTGTTGGTTTTGTTGTTGGTTCATAGTCATCGGTCGTCATAAGTATAATAGCTCTAATTAAACTTAAGAACAACTCTCGGCTTGGACTTTTATTATCTTCACCATCGCCACACCATCACCACTATGCAGATCACATCATGCAATAAACTATCACGCAACAGAGGCACGAACGAGAGGGGGGCATAATGATTTCTGAGAGGGACACCTACTGTAAGAAAGTGATTCGAAATCAATTACCCAAAGAGGGCAGATAAGGCGTATTCCGAAAGTGGTATCCGGACCGGGGGTAGGTGGGTTGGAGGAGGTTGGTGAGGGGGGGGGGANGGTCGGGGCCGTGAGGTGGAAGGGAGGAAGAGGAAAAAAAAAGAGACTCTTCAGCCAGCCCATGCTGCACCTAGTGAAAAGGGTGGAATGGCGACATGAAAAAAAAAACAAAAAACCGAGCGCCGACTTGGCATGGGTTTTACCCCAGTACATTTGGAACTAGTACACTAAACACTTGTAGTAAGTTGTAGGAAAGACGATAAAGTAATCTGCGTGAGCCGGAATTACTTTCTTTTCACCGGGTGGCGCCAGGTGGTGGCGTGGACGCTCTTTTGACCGAGTGTCCCATCTTGTTAGTCTACTTTTTATAGTCTTTACTCGCAGTCGAGAACCACAGGGTTAACTCATAAAGCGCAGTCTAGCTAGATGTCACTACTTTAACCCAAAGCTGTCGGAGTCTGCGCGTGAAGTTCCAGCGTCACAACCTCCACGGGGTCAGCTGCACTTGACATTCTCCCACGGCAAGTCCGGCCGAGAAGTTAAATTGAATCGGAATGTCACACGTGGTCCCGCTGGCTTGAACAAGGTCAGCAGCCGTCAGCATTTTAGGAGAGTAACAGACTAGAGGACACGCGCACGGCACGTGGAGTTAATATGACGATGTGACAGATCTTTGTTTTTCACTAGGGATTCTATTGTCCACACGGAGCTTTGACTTCTGTATGTATGGATTAACGGTTGATTATTGTTGGTTAATTTTATCAAAACTGATACAAGGAGAACATGAAGTAGAAATGTAGAGACTCAAAAGAGAAATACGTTTTTTTTTTTCCCCACAGGAGAACTATTTTTAGCTGACTCACAGCTCACCCACCCACCCTTTCCATTACACGCTTACACACATCCAGCCCATACAGCTGAGACTTTCTTAGAAATGAGGCAGCCTTCACTCATGCTCCAGCGCGCAATAATCAGTGACGCAAGATAATGTAGTGCTCGCCACATCGCATGCTTAAGGTATATTACACTAACTTCCTTTCCTTGCTCATTTCCGGAAATGTAAATGGACGCAGTCGAAACAAAATGTCGGTTGAAACCCTGAAAGAGAACTGGCCTAACTTCGTTTGTCTGGTGAAAACGATACCAGAATCTTGCGCGATATCAGAAATTTTCCATTCTCGCGATATCAGAAACTTCAACATTCTCTTTGTAATGAAAACTCGGGTTCCGCCCGAGTCCAGTGATGTCGAAGTCGAAATCGATATTAAAACGCCACGATGATTTCCCACAGACAATGAGTAAATGCAGTGGTCAGATGTGAAAATGAGGCTCCTCTGGGTTTTAATACATGATACTTTTCAACAAAGGTATATTTTGCACTAGTATAAACTATGTTTTTGTAGACGTTCCGTCAGAAGTCTCTAATATGGGAATCAAATTTTTTAGGAACCTGGCATAAATATCGATAAAATGAAAAGGAAGATAAACATAGCCTCTCGAAAGAAGCTTTGTGCTGAAGGTCAGTATCGAAGAGTTCCCGATATCGATATCGGCAAAATCACAATCCTTGTTTTAATATCAAGGTATCGAACCTCCTCTAGCAGAAACTCAGTTTACTTACGCTCAAACTAAAGCGGCCATTTTGGTTTCCGCTATTCAGGCATCCAGTCACCCAGTCCTCCATCCAATTACGAGAAGGCGGCAGAATGGCCAACAGTTTCATGATAATGAGTGAGAGTTGTGTGTTGACAGAAGACATGGGCCCCCAGCTTCCATTCATCTCCTCCCTTGACACCTGGAACGAATCACCGCGGGCTGTCTCCGGTAATGGCCGCTTGTCCGCGCTTGATGCTTCTGTAGAATCTGGGTCGTGGATTTCCCGATAAACTTCCTGCCTGTCAGTGATCTTGTTAAGAAATAGCAACTGACAGGTGCAGCTCTGTCACTGTGCGGAGTGCAGACATAGCGGTCTATCTCAATTATTGCCCATTTTGGAGGCAAATTTAGGGACGGCTCAAAAATATCAGTTGTTTTTTTTTTTTCACGTAAGAACAAAAAAGAGAGCAGACATTCATGATTAACCTACAGAATGTCTGACCTCTTGATCTCCCTTTACTTCCTGGGAACTAGTCATAATGTCGAGTTTGTGAGTTGTTCGACTTTGGTGAATAAAATTTGATGTATATGATTGATAGTTATCGCATTAACCATGGAATCTTTCACCATCATGAGAATTACATTAACTCTGCATGTTGAGCACTGTTATGTTTGCGTATTATGAGTCAGTATGACATTGTATGTTAGTTTTATAGCCTACCAGAGTTCACTGTTGATGTATTGTTTGTTAATATAATAATATTGTCTTTGTGCACTTGTTCAAGACAAATTTCCGGAAGGATTAATAAAGCTTATCTTATCTTATCTTATCTTAAGATGCATTCAGCACAGATACACTAATGTAATTTTTAGGATGTTAAGAAATCCCACCACGAGAGTTTCGTAACCAGAGCTTTACAACAAGTGTTGGGGATTTACAGGAACATGGGGGCTCGAGATTTTGAGGTCCTACGTAATGATTATACTCAAAAAGACGTAAATATTTCGTTTTATATTTCTAATCTATTACTGAGTCTGCCTGACATCAGGAATGACATGAGAAATTCATGCAGTTTCGGCCAAAGTTTGAGTTAAGCCATTATGCTGGCACAGAGAGTTGAATCGTTGAGTGCACTATGTACCACTGACTTGTAGTAATCTACCATCTCTGGCGAGTGCCACGGTTCTTGAAGTCTGGATTCTAGCGTGAGAGAATGAGAAATGTGTCAGATTTGAAAGACAGGACGCACGTCATTGTAGCGTGAGAAATACAGTATCATTCTGTCTGTCTTGAAAAGTGCTACGGGCACGTGTGGGACACACGAACCTCAGTGTCCATGCACCCAGGATATTGGCATGGAGGAACGAGTATAAATATACTCTGAGACAAAGGAACGTAATAAAACGAAGGTTTTTAAGAAAGAGCGTGAGCAACTTATGACGTTTTTAACAACACAGTTTGTGAAGCACTATAGCTAATACTGAAACATCAAGTTTCCTTTGGACAATTCAAACCTTGATTCTGGAATTATTTGTTATCGGTGCACCATTCATTGTGGAGCCTGCAATGCACGTGTGGATCTTGTCAGTATAGAAACATTTTGGAAATTACTGTGTTACTACTAGATACAGTGGAACTCTCACTCTTATTGTGGATAGCAGCGTGACAAAGTGTGGAATGCATGATGCATTAAGTTGTGTTCGTAACAGAGGGTTGCATATGCACACGGCACGATCTCCCTTCCGCCAACTATTGTGCGTAAATTCGGGGTGTGTCAGTTTCTCGATTTTACTCATGAATTTTGCTGGATTCCAGATATTCGGCTCCTGCCCTAACCATCAGCATAGGCCGTTGGGAGAATCTCGTGATATTACCCCTAAATCATGCATGAACTTAAATCTTAATTTAATATAAAGCTGCCTGGCACTGGTACCACGCACATCTGACTGCTTGACGTTTTTCATGCTCAGTATTATAGAACACTTCCGCTTAAAGTTTGGTTTAGTATAGTGTCAGAGTTAGAAAAGAGAAAACATACATGAGAGAAGTCCTAGACAGTGAAGCTAGGGACTGTTCCAGATTTGCTTTATCGACTCTTAATGATACCTCTAACCTTGTCCTCAATCCCGAATCAAGGTCTAGACGAGTGTATCCTGATATATTGCCTACGGAATTTGCCGGAATTCCTGAATAAACAAGAATGTAGTGCAGTATCGTGTGCAGAAACACAACCCTCTACTGAGACAACGGAGATCCATTAGCTTGGTTAAGATAGTTTTTCATGACATGACATACACAGTTTTCACATTGGGCAGAATAGAAATCTTCTGCGCTTTTTTACGGGTCCCCTTTTAATGACGAAAACTGGAATTTTGTTTTACTGAGACATTAAATTAGCTCAGACTGTTGTAAGATACATATTGTGGGTGAGTGGAAAACTGTGAACTCTTTGGGAGCGTGGAAGAAGTTGCGATTAAAAGAAGTTCTTAATATTCAGTGTTGTAATCTTATATAAATAATCCGCCATTCTCTCCGTTCAAAATGATGCAGTAGAGTAAAAGTTGTGAATAAATGGACTGCAATTAAGCGGAGTCGACTTACCGTCCCTTACTTATTATCGCGCAGATAAGGTAAGGCCTTCGCTTTAAATAAGTCAACTTGCCTCTAAAAGAACGCTGGATATCATTAACGGGAGCCTGCATGAGACTAACATGAAACTAACATGAGACTAACAAGAGACTAACATGAAACTAACATGAAACTAACATGAGACTAACATGAGACTGCAGATCTACAGGTTGCACACTGCAAATTAATGTATACCAGCCTGAATGAGCCTTTATATTCTTTAAAGAAAAAGCAGCTGAGAATCAAACAAGCTTTGTACAATTAAACGACCGGTCGTTAACATTGTTAAAAAGAATGTGATAGGATTGGACGGATTGGCTAAAAATGCGATGGTGGGATTTTCTGTAATACTGGGATAGATCAGTTTGGACTAGGAAGATCAAAGATAAATAAATTTGGTAGAAGATGCTAGAAATCAATTCAAGTTATAAATTTTTGTTTTATATTAAAAAAGGAACTGAACCTAGGCCCCTCTGCTTGCAAGTTTGTTGTACCGTTCATTAGATGAAATGAGCATATAACTTCACAGCGATGTAATAATTATAAATTACTGGCTGAATTCAGTTTCCTGTGCCCCACTAGTGATCCTACCAGTTCAAACAGGTGAACTTTAAAGTCTAACGCACTTTCCAGCCGCTCACGCACGCAGCAGACATCTCTGTTGTTGTCACGCATTCGTATTAATTAACGAACTTAATCTGCTTATTTCGTTCTATTTGTTCAGTTGTAAATTGATGTAGAGTTAGAAACATAGGGCTTATATATTGTGTTTGTGAGCCACTGGAAGACAGATGACAATTATTGCCTTATTTAGTCATTTCGCAGAGTACTCTGCAACTTAAACATGCGAATCCGTGAAAGTCTTAAATTCTTCTGAACAATTCTCTTTCTCTGTCGCTGCCTGTCTGTCGGTCTGTCGGTCTATCGGTCTGTCCTTCTCTTTGGGCTAGAGCACCTTGACTTAAGACCATAAGAGGGGAGGGGAGTGGGGTGGGACTGGGAAGGGTTGGAGACCGAAGGTGGATTCTTTATGTGTGACGTCTTGTCAAATATGTGTTGGTTGATGCTAACGATTACGAAAAAGTCTCAGTGCATGACTCTGTTTTTCATTTACAAGTTGCTTGTGACTGCACTACTATCGGCAGACAACCTGTAGTGATCACGTGTTTTGTTCTGCAAATTTAAATCTAGTGTTTCAAAATAAAATACGATTAAAATTATTATAGTGCATGAAGTCTGAGACTGCTACGCATAGTTATTCGCCAAACCAATAAGAATTATCTGGCTGGTTTACTTGTGGAATAGGTGGTTTCTAGGGAGGCTAGGCCTATAGCACAGGTTAAGATTAAGGACTAGCCTTCCCCTAGGGGGCGCACCAAAACTAGGTCGTGGGCACTTTTAATAAAGTGATTGCCTAGAAAATGTCGTTGCGTAGCATAGGTAGCCGATGTTTAACATTCCGTCACTGCAGAAATAAACAGGATGCGCCTGTATGATGACCCTGAGGTGAAAACGGTTCTGCCCAAAGAGTATGCGCCAGTTACATTACACGTATTTGACCGGGAATACATCAGTGTAATTATATACACTGCATAACACTGCGCCTCACGCATCACTGAATGTGAGTCTTGCTTGCCACGTGCACTATGCAGGTTTTACTGAGCTTTGATCATTAGCTAGATCGCTGCACCGAGTTATATCATGGGCTCTTGTGCACTCGCCCACTCTTGCCCTCGTGCAGTAATCAGTGCCTGCCAGAAAATGCATACCCGTATGTTGAAACTTCATGTCGTAGGCTATATTGTCCCGCATTTGGGCTTTGGGTATATCATGAAACAGACAGACAGACAGACAGACAGACAGACAAACACACATACAGACAGACAGACAGACAGACAGACAGACAGACAAACAGACAGACAAACAGAGGGGAAACCGGATTTGAGATTTAATTTTTTTTTTCAGACATGAAGACAGATCAAAGTGCAATGGAGAACGACATTTTTAGGCTGGGGAACCGGGCGGTAAAGAGTTTTGAGGATTGAGGATCTAAGAGATTAACATTGTTAAAAAGGTTGTGATAGGATTGGGCAGAAGGGCTAAAACTCTGCCATGTCGGCCCCTTTCATAGAATGGGGAGTTCGTCTAGTTTTAAGTATTTTGATTTTATCCTGCACATCTTTTATTGATCTTTGTCGCGAGGGACGATGCAAAAAACGGAAAAGTGATAAAGCGACGCTTGTTGTTTTCCTTTCACATCTTGCTGCTGTGAAAGTATTAAATTTGACCAAGCGTAATTTGCAGTTTCTCACACCATAATTCTAAAATAATCTTTTACCACGCAAACAATTGAAAGAGGAAAAAAAAGTATTTCCTGTTAAGATAAACTGGTTAGAAGTTCATCTACATGCACAGTTTTGAAAGAATCCTTTCAATAGGAAAAAAAGGTGCAGGAGAAAACACTATTCATTTATTTGTGAACACACTATAATAACATTTATTTTCATAAACAACCCACTCCTTGGAGGAAACAAAACCCCTGAAAACGTCAGAATGTTTTCCAGAATATTCAATGTAATGTGATAGGCTACCATTTAGTCCCTCAGCATTTTTTGTTATTGTTGTTGTTGTCTGTAGTTCATGTAAAGCATTAATGCGCAGCATTCAATGACCTTCTTGTGAATCATCAGCAAGTATCCGTACTTGGATATTTGTGTAGCTTTGTGAAGGGATTTCTTAAATGACTGGGCACGATTTCTTGGGAAAAAAGGAGTTAATTTACGACTCTGCGCAAATTTTGAAATAGTGCTCTTGAGCCGTGGCGTAGATATTTCGGAAAAAAAACAACAACAAAAAACAACGGACATTGATTCCCAGTGCACCACAGTTTACAGATGTTTTGTTGAAGTTTGAAACTCTTGGTTAGTAAAAGGTACCTGAAAATGACTACATTTGGTCGACTATAATAACGTTTTGCTGGCAAATATTTATTTCTTTGTTTATTTCGGGGCAACAAAGTAAAAACTGGAATTTATCTCCAACATCCCCATAACGAACGTGTCAAAATCTCTCACAGTAATCTATGTCATTATAGCATACAGTCTCAACAGGTAGTCTGTGGTCGATAGTCCGGAGTTTTGTGATAATGAAGATATTTACTAGGTCCAATACGTAGAAAACGATTCCAGTTTCCATTCTTTTTTTACTGTAAATTTTAGTCTTTGCTACTGTTACACTGTATACCATTCTTAGGTTAGAAGGTTGTGCTATCCTCAACTCTCATTCGTTCCCTTTCTCAATAGGGGTCAACACTGCGAGGGGCGTAGGAAGGATAGTCACGATCTTGCCGTTATTGTTGAGAGTAACGTTATGTCATGTGTCTCATCAAAGCTCTCTCAGCTACTGTAAGCGATTAGTTTTATCATTGATGTGGGATAGATATGTACACAGGTGTTAACTAACACGTTTTATCACAATGATATGTGTAAATGTTGTTGCAGCCGCTGCTGATGAACATATTAAACAGATGATTACAAGAGGAAAAAAAAAAAACCGAACAGATCTTAACAAGCACAATGTGGAATTCAATGCATATATAAGTGAATATAGACTCTGGACCTGTGTATGTTTACTGTTACAGGCTGACTCATGTAAGTAGAGTATTGTTCTAAGTCGTGTTATATGGAAACAGATCGGTCTGCGTCACTGCGCCGCCGCTACCACAACCACCGCCACCATCATCACCAGCATCATTGACATTGAAAATGGCTCCGCTCAGTTTTAACGTAAACCTTTTAAAAATGTAGGCCTATAATGAATTTGTTTTTAAAAAAAAATATAGTCGAAGTTTCGTGTCTCAACACTTTTCAGGACTGACAATCACCATCATCATCGTCATTTGTAAAATAAAGAATGAAAAAGCTCTACGTTCATCCAAAGGAATTTATCACTGAGATGTAACAAAGAATTTAGTGATTAAAACATCATAATCTTTCAGCGGTACACCTTCGGCAGTTAGGGCTTTGAAACTGTTATGATAAAAGGCAAAAACATATTATGGGCAAAGTTACAGCAAAATAATGTGGAAATAAGATCAGTACACTGGAAAGTGAAGATAAAAACAACGCTCACAAAAGATTTCATCATCCTTATCATCATCATCAGATTATATCTGTAATATGCAGGAGTCACAACAACTTGGATAGGATCTGAAACCTTAGAGAAGCAGGTTTTTTAAACTGCTATTAAGTTGCATTTTAGGCTTGGTACAGACGTCCGTAGCGCTGCAGACCTGTGGAAAATTATATTTATGTGAGTTGTAATGGCAAAGCCATTGTGCTTTCATAGTTCAGAACTACCCATCCGATAATGAAGCAAGACTCCGAGTTTCTAAGCAGAGCAATAAAACATGGACGCAGTTTCGGGTTTTCCATTGTTCGATTTTTCTCATGCATGTATTTAAACAGCTTGTCAGTCGCCATTTTTTTGGAATTAATGCATTTTAAACCAAGCTGCAAGCTCAGGCAACGTTGAAAGGAAACGTGGAGAGGATGCCGCTACATTGCAGTTACATTATCAGGTCTTTGACATTTTAGCTTTATGACACGGCTGAATGTCATCCTGGCGGGCTTTTGTGTCAGTTATTCTACGCGAAGGTTTCACGTGTTATTTTACGTTATCTCACATCTCAGAAGAAGAGTTGGAAAAAAATGTTCTCAGAATGACGATTTTTAGGGCTTAATGTTTTATTAGCTAATTTTGTTACAAAGACTTTGTTTTTTTGTGTTGCGTGCAGTGAAGAGTCTGCGTTATTTAGTTTATATTTAATTGTCAGTATTTTGTGTGCACAGCCAGATCTTAGGTGAGGGTACAGTCTTTTGACCTATTTCTTCAGCGAGTTAAAGCAAGAATAGGCAGGCTTATCCTACGTTGAACAGGAAAGCACAGATAGTCTATGCTGTTCTATTGGAATTTTATCCTGTGCCTTGGGCTATCTGAACGTGCATTTTGTTAATGTTCTCCACTGAAAAGCATATCGGGGATATAGACTATCACAGTCTGAAGTAGAAATCCTCTGAAGCTTGAACTACTTCCTGAAGTCACAAATGCGTAGTAATCATGCGCCTCGAAATGACGTCACACTGTTCAAGATGGCATCATGTCAAGTGTATCTTATTCCCATATGGATAGCAACGTTTATTCAGAGTGCAGTAGCAAAGGTAAGTGCAATGTACGTTCGTTGTTCCACATACACTTTCATCATGAGGTGAATTCACTTTATCATACACCTTCAACTTCCCCCCGTCATTAACAGTTGTCACCATCATCATCATATGAAAAAAAAATCAGACCGAAAAAGCGATGAAAAAAAAAACATTAACAGTAGCAGCAGAAGAAAACATGTTTTTGTTGTCATGGTTTGCCTTTGTTGTGGAACTGTTTTCGTCAAAAAATTATTTCCCGGCACTTCTGCTTGGCTTCATAACCTTTGTACCTCTTTTCAGTGAGAATGAAAACTTTTGGAGGGGTTGGGCGAATTCGAACACAACCATTCGAATATCTGTTTGAGTAAAATATGTTCCAACACAATTGTTTGAATATTTCTGTGTCTAAAATCTGTCTGTGCCATTGAATTCCACTAAAGAAAAAGTTATGGAAAAAATGTTTCGTTCATATATATTTATTTTACTTTTGTCTATTAGTCCTACAGCATAAAAAAAACGAACAAAATGATGCTTTCAGTTGAAATGTTTCAAGTCACCCACCTCGCTACTAACTTCACTTTCTTTGTAACTTCATAACAACATACCAAAGAAAGATTATGTTTAGGAGTAAAATCTTTTTAAAATGTTCAAATAATATGGTTTAACTTCAGTATTAGTTTCTCATGCTGTATCGTATTAGTTAGTTCCAGAGTTTTAGTTGTTTTTTTTTTTAAAGTCTTCAATTTACTTTTTTAAGTGTCTGAAAATCGTGTCAGTTTTTTATTTTTTATTTTTCCCAAATCGTTTTCAGAACCTTTTTTTTATTTTTGAAATTCTTTTACTTTTGTTTTTTTTCTATTTGGTTGTTCAAAACAGCTTTGGTTTCGCTTCATTGTGAATAGAAGCTTCAAATTATTGTTTACTTTCTATTTACTTTTAATTTCGTTTTCAAGCATAATCATGTAGCAATAGTGTGTATTACTAAAATAGTCAAGGCATTGCATCGTAAAGTTGTACTTATAGAATTAACCCCTGAGTTGAAAACTAAGTCGAAAGTCATTGGTGAGATGAAAATGAGAAACAACAACAACAACAACAACAACAACAACAACAACTACTACTACTACTACTACTACAACTACAACAACAACAACAATAATAAATCGTATGGTGGTTTTCCAGTAGGCGTATATCCGTTGTTGTTTTTTTTTTGTTTTTTGTGACGGAACTTTGTTCCATTTCATTTTCATTCCAAACTAATTATACACATTGATACCCCAGTCATCCCCACTGGGTCAATAGATGCCTAGAAAACCGTGCCAAGCTGTAAATCTACCTAAAGAAAACAAGATCAAAGGCTCCAGGAAGAAAAACTCGCTTAGGATGCTGATGGACGTCAACTGTTGCTCGCCCTAGAATGCTGACAGCACCACAGATGATTGCATAACGATGTTGCCGTTACTAATAGGACTATTTAGCACTCTTGAAGTGTCTCATAACTCAACGCGAACAGAATGAATTCTATTCATAGTAGAATATAGTTGGAGCTGTTAAGCATACCATGTAGTCTGTGTTTACGGGCATGTTGAACGTCGTTTCCATATGAATGAAAAATTTGGAGGAAACAAAGAAAAACTGGGTCGTGTACAGCCTTTTTATTGGCATGAAGAAACGTGTTTATTCATAAAATTATTAAGTGTTTAGATATTTGAACTTGCACATGAAAGCATGTATTGTTACCAAAACTGGTTTAAAAGTCTCAATGAAATGTCACCAAAATTTGCGTTTGATCTAATTTCTGATTTACGTCATTATAATAAGGCAAGACAGATGCTATTTCTTTCTTGATTACTAGGGCCTTCATTAGAGTCACTGCTTGTCAGCGCCGGTCTTGAAAGAACTTGGACAGTACCCTCTTCCCCCCCCCCNTCTCTCTCTCTCTCTCTCTCTCTCTCTCTCTCTCTCTCTCTCTCTCTCTCTCTCACACACACACACAAACTCACACACACCCATACACATACACACGCACACTCAAACACACACAGAGACACACACACCTATTCAAACACACACACACACACACACTCACACACACACACACACACACACACACACACACACACACACACACTCAAACACACACACAAAGGACACACACACATACTCAAACACACATACACACACACACACACACACACACACACACATACACACATACACACACACACACANACACACACACACACACACACACACACACACACACACACACACACACACACACACACACACCGGCACATACACACACAGCGGCACACACACACACACACACATCGGCATAATGTACCTTCCAGTCAACCAAACTTAAAAAAAAACAACAACAACGTATCTTAACAGTCTGTACAATCCACCCGTATCTGGCTGTTGTACCTCTCTCATCATTACGTAGCTGTGGGAGGTGATAGTTCCGACTGTTTATAGCTCAGAACAACTCACGGATTGAAAAGGCGAACATTGGCGTGCTGCGGCAACAAGAACAAGAAAAACATCTCACCGGTATCACCGGCGATGAGGAGGTAAACAGCCAGAGATCTCTGAACAAATTTATCGTTGTTTGTGGCGACCGCATGCCTGTCGGGGTTTTCATAACGGCATGTTTTGTTATGAAAGAATTGACGGAACGATTTTTCAACACGACATAGGGTTGATGAGTGATGAAAAAGGCGCCGTATGTTCTAGATGAGATAACGGACGGGAGCAGGAAGTGCCGGGAAATTAAGGGGAACCCCGGAGACATAAGGAGGGATATTTCACAAAATCGGATATTTTTATATTTTCATATTAAAATAGCTCAAGATCGATCCATACCTCAAATTTACATAAGAGAACCGCCTTTCCTTCCCTATTTTTTTTTTTGGGTTGTACACTGAATTTCTGGGGAAAAAAAGCTGTCTTGAAACCTGCCTGTGGCCAAAATCTTCCCCCATAGCAAGTTTCTAGCCCTATTTCAAGTAATTGGGAATAAAGTACATGTTAAAAATTCAAGATGGCAGCCGCAGAATGCTATTTTTTTTTATGGAATATGTGTGACATCTTGCTTAATTTTCTAAATTCATCATTGTCAATCTCGGAAAACCCCAAAATATGGCTGAAATGAGAAGAATCGAATTTTAGCCCTTGGGCGTGTATACTCCCTCTCCCTTTAAGTTTCGTTATTTTGTTATATATTATCTGTAGGCTTAGAGAAAATATACAGTCGATAAGATAGTAAAATATTTTTGGGACGAATATAAAAAAGTTGATACATTTAACACAGTGCTGCTGTTATGGTGAGAAAAAAAATGATGTACCAATTAACTGCATGAAAAAGATTGTAATCAACATTTGAGAAAAAAATTTAAAGCGAATGGATAAGAAAAATAGGAGTGAGTAGGTGAGTAAGTGAAAGAGTGAGTGAATAAGTAAGTGAGTGAGTGAGTGAGTGAGTGAGTGAGTGAGTGAGTGAGTGAGTGAGTGAATGAGTGAGTGAGTGGGTGAATGAGTGAGTGAGTGAGTGTGTGAGTGAGTGTGTGAGTGAGTGAGTGAGTGAGTGAGTGAATGAGTGAGTGAGTGAGTGAGTGAGTGAATAAATGAGGGAGCGTGCGAGCGGTATGTTTAGCAGGAGGTTAAGGCAGCATTTGGAGAGAAAAAAGAGACTGAAAAATGTTAGGAGCAAAAAACACAAATATGACGAGTAACGAAAAGGAAAGATAGACAAAACAAAAGAAGGAACGACAGAGAGACTTACAGAGATGTAAAAAAGATGATAATGATAGTAGACTGCGCTAGAATTCTTGACCCCGTATCCTGGGGTTGCATGTGCACATGCTCAGGCTTAATGAAGGCTGAATACTTGGCTACAATCCACTTCCTAGACACATGCAGGTCGGGGTGCGGTGCATAATCATATTCGACATGAAAAAAGCTTAACACAGGGGCGGATCTTTCGCTCTCTCTTTGTAGCCCTCCCCAGTCCGCCAATAGTACATGTATTTAGGTGTGAAGATCTCAATGTATTTTTGCTTGTTGGCTTAATTAGCATTTTCACTCACTCCATCCTTATTAGTGTAATGAGTCAAAGTATCTTACACAAGCATTCTTTCGTTCCTCATCAAAATTTTGAAGCACAGAAGCATGTACAAAGATCAGATTAGAATTTAAGCTTTCATAACAGGTAAAAGATAACCTAAAATTTAAAGCTGTTTCACTCAGTAAACACAGTGACCTTACGCCTCTAGTAACAATCAGAAATGTCGTAAATAAGTGGTAAAACGTATTGTAACCGTTTAAAATGAAATCAGATCTCTAGTTTTCCTTCACATGGTCATTTTATGACTTTGCAGAGATTGATTTAATACTGCATACTCATTTTACCAGGTCCATTTGACATCTTTATACATGTACCTTCAACATCACTATTCGCAAGAACTTGGTCCATAGTCTAATCACCTGCTTATTTTTAGTATTCAGTTCAGCTGCGCTGGCTGAAGACTTAAGTATCCCTGCGCGGTGCCAGGGAATATGAACTACTCAGAGCAAGTTCACTTCCGGTGTCATCTAATGCACAAATAAACCAGGAAGTAGGAGTAAAACTTCTGTAACAAAATCAAACTAAAGATAACAATCGAGAAAGATGATATATATGGTGATGTATCTGAAGAATTAATTCTTGTTGGCTGAGGCACCTCTTAAGCAGAATACAACTTCTGGGATGGAACCAAAATCATACTGATAATTAGCGAGAAAAATGTAATTGGTTGATATATCGGAAACATCAATTTTTATTGGCCACTACTTGTCTGACTTGACGAGTCAATAGCAAGAATCTTTCATGTGTGTGTGTCTATATTAATTTACTTATGTGTGTATCTATATCTGTGTGCTTTTGCCTATGTATAGCGTGATTTTGATGTGCACTTGTCCGAGACAAATTTCCTGTGAAAGGATAAATAAAGTTTATCTTATCTTATCTTATCTTATCTTATGATGGAATGATAATGATCTGATTGAATGATACTGACCGAACATTTGTTTTCATTGGCTGATACAGAAATTTTACATCCTGGCTAACGGTATAGTCTGTTTGTAAATAAATGGACATGGAAAATTCGCCCTAAGTTTTGTTTGAAGTAGTTCATTGTTATGGAGATGAAGGCATGAAAATGAAAAAAAACAAGATATATTCCGAGAGAGAGAGANNNTGAAAAGAGAGAAAGAGAGAGAGAGAGAGAGAGAGAGAGAGAGAGAGAGAGAGAGAGAGCACTTTGTGTCTAACATAAGATCTGGCTTTTTGTCAGTATTCGGTCTTTTACTTTACACGATAGTAGCCCTTCATTGGTTGAAATCTTATCACAAAGATGTGCTAATGTGCTGAATGAATGCGTGTTCTCAGACTTTATATCCCTGTTTGGGTTTGAACAAAATTTGAATAGGGTATAATAGGAAAAACCCCAAACCACAAAGTGATATATGGGCGTACATATTATTACAGATGACCACACATATTAAACATAAAACCAGCACAGTCGACTCCACTTGATAGAAACTCACTAAACTGAAATGCTATTTATTTATAACAGGCTAGTGTATAGCCTGTGGTCACTCGATGATCGCAAGTTTTTAAAAATCACAACTGCTTTTTCTTGTTCCCGTGGAGATGCGATAAAACAGTCACTGTACCTGGATCTGCTGTTGTCATGAAATCAGGGCGATAGGCACTGGCAGGGTGGGCTCTGGTCCAGGTATTTTTAGGAGCCCCAGGCCTGAGGAAGAGTTAAGTGTTATGGAGCGAAACAGCAATGGACGGAAAGAGAGATAAGGAGAGAGAGAGAGAAAGAAAGGGAGAAAGAGAGGAGAAGGAGGAAAGAAAAAGAGATGGAGAGAGAGAGAAAGAGAAAGAGAGAGAGAGCGAGGAGAGAGAGAGAGAGAGAGAGAGAGAGAGAGAGAGAGAGAGAGAGATAGAGAGAGAAGGAGATAGAGGAGAAAGAGAGTAGGATCGAAAGGATGTTCATTTTTGTTAGTTTTGAACCTATTCCTGCGGCAGATTTTGCCCCAAACATGACCGTTTTGTGGTACCACGGCGCGCTGGGCAGAGTCGTCCCACATGTCCCCCGTGCTCTCCCACCTTCTCCTCCTTAGTCCGCCGCTTATGATGAAGCAGACATAGGTCATACGATGCAGTAATGGAGTCGATTGTGCTCTGTCTCATATGTGTTTAGTTTTAAGGACCCATTTCAGCACAGTCATGGCTATATCATAGCCTAGGCTAGAATCCCGCCAGGCGGTCAACAACAGGGCGCTCTTCGAAGACCTCGAAACCCAACCCTAGGAGGACTCGAGCCAGGGACCTTTTGCAATAGTAAAAATGTATTCTACCTCTCAACCACCATGCTGGCTGCACTTCGACACAGCTAATCAAGGGCATGAACAAGTTTTGGATATCCAGTGATCTTAAAGCATCGTCATCTAGCGAGAGCATGTAAACATGGCTCTCACAGGGTATTGTTTACCGACAGGCTCCCACTTCCAAAAGTTAAAGATGTGACCTGTCGTTCACTCGATTTCCAAAGATGCATAAAATTATGAAATTAGCTTCTATCTCACTGGGCTTGTTTTCAGCTCCTCTGGTGTGCTTAGATTGAGATTAGATCCCGATCCACATCCAGAGCTGGACCCTTTATGTATAATATGTCTTCCAAATATTCATGAATCTTAATGAGAACAGAGCAGTTTTAATTGCTGCTATTGTATTTCGTTTGTTAGTTGCTTGTGATTGCAGTGATATTAGCAGTCGGCTCATAATGTGTTCATGTTAGTTTTCTCAAGTTTAATCTATCAAAATAATCTAAGATTAAAAAAAACATATGTACTGTAATAAATCTGAGACCTCCATACGTGTTCAGAGAGGCGGCCATCGAGAATTAACTGGTTGGTTTACCTGTAGACTAGTTGATTTCTGACCAGGTCTATCCGTATAGTCGAGACTAGACTGTATACTTGCCTTGGCTTGGGGACGGTAAATCTAGACCACAGACATTTTCTTAAAGGGTAATTGCGTAGAGTATCCCGTCTTTTTCCTTTACAGTTTCTGATATTATTTCATCTGAAACTTTTGCGATTAAGTGGACTCGACTGTTTTAATTTATTTCTCCTGACGCACATCATGCATTGTGATTCATAAACACGACATGTCACTTTATTGCTCTTGTTATGAATAATTCAAATAACATCGACACGGAGTCGCTTATAAAAAATACACAGATTCATAAATGTTGTTGATGTTGTTGTTATCGATCCAGAAACACGTGTGGGATCCAGTGCAGTATTCAGCTGACACGCCTTAAAACCCAAACAAAACAAACAAACAAACAAACAAACAACAAACAAACAAACACAATTTGGCTCAGTGCCACGTTAAAGTGAGTGCAGGGAAGCTTTCACTTGAGCGGTGCAGCTATAGGGTGTGTTAGAGATGTTAGCGCTTGATAAGAGAAATTGATCTCTGAACAGATTCATGAAAAAGAATTTGACTATCGCTCAAAAGAATCACTCATATCATACATTACAATGTAATATTACACATGCTATTTTGGCAATAATAAAAAAAAAATCAAGGTCAAGGCCGTATGCAGTTTGCTAGGCGTTTATGCCTTACAATTTTCCTTGCATTTCCAGCCACGGGGACACTATCAAGCTTCCACGGACTGCTTTTATTTCCGCCTTTGAATGTGAAAGTGGGGATTCTGCTGAAGGTTAGGGAGGCTCTGAAGCTAGTGTTGGGGGTAGAGGGCAGAGATTGGTACCCTACTTGAAGACTACTCAAGGCCTTAGGAAGGCGCCAACTATCATCAAGTCAATGGCTTTAAGCATGTGGACGAAAGTTAAGAAACACTAACAGGTGTGGCAGATGTAAAGAATAACAAAAAAAAATAAAAAAGCCTGAAATCACATCTCGAGGAGAGGAAAAGAAAAAAGAGACAGCTTGACCAGAAACTTACAAACGTAATGAAGTTGATTAATTTCGTTCATACAAATGTCTCATAGTTAATTAATGTTTTATAAAACTTTCATGCAGTTTACATGATTGCTGAAAATGAATAGGTCCGATTAGCCATAGATGGATCTCAGGCACTTACAAATGAATAAATTGTCATTTTTTATATTTTCCAATGGATAATTTGCAAACGTATGTTAGTCAAATCATATCACATCATACTCTCTTTACGAAATAAAACACCACCAGTAACTTTCGACCAAAATATTCATTTACTCAGCCTCTTATTTCTCGTGTTTGATTTGGATGTTGCAATCCTTATCATAGACACTGCTACCGTCAAAACCAAGTAGGAGCGTCTGGCTTAATTTAGGGCGGCCACTTCTTTGCTTTTTATTAGGGCACGGGAATGGGTGTTGGGGAAGGGTAGAGGGATGGGGGATTGGGGGGAATTTATGAGAATCATGACGTCAAGCTCCACTCACTTAATTCAGAACATCCCTTTCTTATTATATAAACGATTGCAACGCATTTGTTTCTCATCTCCATCCCAGTTTTCTTATTTCAGTTTCTCAGCTCAGCATAACGCGCAGGCACTTAGTTTACATCCAATCATCAGAAAACATACACACAGGTACAAAGAGAGTGAACTCCCTGAGGCGTCGCGTTCTACCGTAGTGGAGAATAACGTGCAGCTGAACTGGCCATTAATATGTGCAACAGATAGGGTCAGATAAGACTATCGAGACAGCAGGAAATTGTATATCGACTTATTTTAGTGTTGGCCTACATTCTAGGTTTAACCTGGTCATCTGCTTTTACACTGAGTGTGTCACTGGGCAATTAGGTATTTTCAGCTCCATCACGTGACCTAGGAAATCTTGCTCACACGTTAGTTTGTTTACATGCTCTGCTTATGTATGATTACTCGTCATTTATCAAAATAGCCAAGCAATCTCTAGACCACGTGGTGTAACTGACCCGTCTGAAAATACCTCATTCACACGACGGCAAGAAAGTGATCCAGGTGTTGTCATTATTTTAGGTACATTAGTCTGTGGCCGATACCTGTAAAAGTAAAATGTCACTTTTCGTTAGAATGTATCTTAAAGGATCATGATGTATCTGCTAGACAGCCAGGGATCTTCAACCTTCAGTTTTACATCATGCATCTTTACCTGCATAAAGTCTGTACAGATTATTAACGGTGAAACCTTGGATGTGGATAGACATTAAGTTAAAATCACAGGGTGATTTATGTTGTAAAGGTCTTTGGAGCCAGGACTAACAACGTACATACTTCTTGTAGACTGTAGTGTCCTTAACTGACCATCATAAGTTTGCGGATAGGATAAACCATGTTGTATAGGGTATTTTTACTGTATAGCGTAGCCTTCTTTGTATCTGAGCACAGATTAGCCTAGATATTCTAAACACGCTTGAGAATGCTGTGGAAGTGAGCAAAGAAAATAATTTCCCCACGGGGATAAATAAAGTATCTTATCTTATCTTATCTTATCTTATCTTATCTTAAACGTAGAGCCCTTCAGAATGACGTGATCATAACGTGCTTCTCTGAGATTATAGTGTGACGTCACAGTTGCAGTCAGGAGTAGTTCGTGATCTATTTTCGCCGTTTCATCTGTTGCGAAACACAAGATAAAAATCCAGATATAGGCACTCGAAGGCTTGCGTTGTGAAGATCCGCAGACTGCGAGGAATGATGAATAGACATGGATACATTTTTACATTCTTCTCTTGGATTTAGTGTGGCATTACCTAGATTGCAAGCAGCGTAATCTATACAGTATCTTCACTGTGTTATTTTGTGCAGGAACATTGTATAGACATTGAGACAACAGCAAACATGGTGCTTGTGAGCATTCGCGACGTGGCTGAGATGTTTTTCTATGACTTGAATGCGACATCACATCACGGCAAAGGGTAGTCAGTACAACCACTTCACATTGCTATTTCTTCGTGCGTTTGCCAAAATACTGATTCCAGAATAGAACAAGGGACCAACTTAAACTTATCATCGCTAGTGGAAACGCCCAGCAGGACATCAGAACAAATTGCAGTCCAGTCTATTGCTCTTTCTAGAAGTTAAGACCTCTGCTGGTTTACTAGGGACAAAGGGTTTAGTCTCAGCTATAGACAGTTTACACTTGGATCATGTGTGTCAATGCAGTGACATTTAAATGCCAGAAAGAAGACTGAAGCACTGACTCAGTGACACGATGAACTGGCTAAATAAGGTAGGTGGTACTTCCAGGCTAATGCAATTATTTCATTACAAAGGAGCCTCACAAACTCGAACATTAAGGGACTCCTCTGATAATAGAGTTGGTGGGGTTTTGACGTTTATAAGGCTTATTTTATGTATCACTGTAGATTAAGAGACTAGAGCGTTACAACAAATAGGTGAGGAAGTCGAGGTCGTGGGGTTCCAAATCGTGAGGTTTACTCTCTCTCTCTCTATATATCTTGTCATAATGGTGAAACGGAAACGCCACTTTAACATAGTAAACTGCAAACTGCAATATGAATACTTGAGAAACTTAACCCTGCTAGCAAAAAATCTATCATGAAATATGATGCAGCAGTCTGGGAAAGGGCTCTTTTGCTTACTCCTCTCTCCCAAACAAAACAAGTGTCAGTTCAGGTTTAAAGGTTGTCTCAAAGGGTCATGTGCTTATACTCCCTCTTGCATAAGCCCTCTGCAATTAAGTCGTAATTATTATCCTTGTTGTTAGACGATATTTGTTTTAAAAAGTCCATTATTTAAAAACACCCACCAGCCACTTTGCCGTTGTAACGACAAAGACAGTAAGTACTTGTATGCGCTAAAATCACAGTTTACAGCAGACGAAAGAAAAATAAAATACATTAGGGTCGCATCTCACTTTATCAGTTGAGAAATGACCAACCTGTTGGTTGTATCGGCAACCCAAACTGCTACGAAAGAATTAATCAGATGAACAGTTAGAGGACATATGGTTCTTTACAAAGGTGTTAAAATTTGAAGTTGACCTAATTTGGTATATGCCGTCTTTATCCGTAAAAAGGCAGATTGCTGTGTGCATCTTAAATTTCCGTACACAAATTCGTCCCATTTCATGTGATACTTCATATGCACAATTCAGTTTCAAGGGCAAAAATGCAACGCAGGTTTCAAAATGCATACTGCAGGTCTGATGACGCCACCAAGATATTCTGAAGGCTAAGTCACAACCTGCGCAAATCTCTTTGTTTACCATTAAGATTCCATTTGTTAATGATCGTAGGTCCTCAAGTCACTGAGATGTCGTGCTAAAAATCAGTGTAAATGTCAGCAAAAATGGGTCATGTAGGATTACCTTTTGCATTGTCGGGATTGTTATGCCTAGCAACAGGGTCGTAGCTACCTTATCAAAACTACCTCAACCCTTTCGGAAGTGTTGGGTGGATTTCCTCTCTTTCCGAAGTTAGGTTTTCTTCCTTTCCTCTTGTCCTCGTTGTCTTTCTCCTGGCTTGGAGGGCTCCAGGCATCCGCGGGGGCTGTGGGAGCAAGGATACGGCCCTGCTTAGTAGGTTGGCGTGGCTGGACGTTCGACACGTCGTTTGGTTATCTAAGGTTCTCACCTGATCTCCTGCAGTGTTTAGTGACTAAACACATCGACCCTGTGGTCTAGTAGTATCGCAGTCGTTTGATTGGCACGTCTTGACACTTCAGGTCATCTTGATCTTCCTGGAGATTACCCACCGCAGGGCACGGGCAGGGTCGGGCAGGGCAGCGGCACAGGACAGGGCAGGATATGGCTGGACAGGGAACAGAAAAATTACGATAGAGATGGAAGGAAAGGCAGCGAGGATCGTTGCGAAAAGTGTCAGTATTGGGCCTTAGCCAAAGAAGGGATGATAGAAAAAAAAA
>JAWQUT010000325.1:149112-167007 GCA_033807755.1 Ellobium chinense
ATCTAGTGATTTTCCAGAATTAGTCATATGTTTCACATTCACAGAGATATAAAGGTAGAAAGTTCCAAATTGACGATACTTAATAAGTAAAAGATACTAAAATTTGTTCAAGCTATTCATATTGATGATTGAAAGAAATTAAATGTTCTGGATGATCTTTGAATACTAGATCATGTAGAAAACATTAACAAATCGTTGATGTAATGCATCACTTTACAATAAAATGCCCAATAACAAAACAATAAGCTTTCTACTTACTTGCTCATCTACACTCCTGTTTTTAGCTTTACGGCAATGTCCCTTGTATTGTGCCGTGATTCTGTAAAGCTTTCTACATACTTGCTCATCTACACTCCTGTTTTTAGCTTTACGGCAATGTCCTTTGTATTGTGCCGTGATTCTGTAAAGCTTTCTACCTACTTGCTCATCTACACTCCTATTTTTAGCTTTACGGCAATGTCCTTTGTATTGTGCCGTGATTCTGTAAAGCTCTCTACCTACTTGCTCATCTACACTCCTGTTGTTAGCTTTACGGCAATGTCCTTTGTATTGTGCCGTGATTCTGTAAAGCTTTCTACCTACTTGCTCATCTACACTCCTGTTTTTAGCTTTACGACAATGTCCCTTGTATTGTGCCGTGATTCTGTAAAGCTTTCTACCTACTTGCTCATCTACACTCCTGTTTTTAGCTTTACGGCAATAACCTTTGTATTGTGCCGTGATTCTGTTAAGCTTCTACCTACTTGCTCATCTACACTCCTGTTTTTAGCTTTACGGCAATGTCCTTTGTATTGTGCCGTGATTCTGTTAAGCTTTCTACCTACTTGCTCATCTACACTCCTGTTTTTAGCTTTACAGCAATGTCCTTTGTATTGTGCCGTGATTCTGTAAAGCTTTCTACCTACTTGCTCATCTACACTCCTGTTTTTAGCTTTACGGCAATGTCCTTTGTATTGTGCCGTGATTCTGTAAAGCTTTCTACCTACCTGCTCATCTACACTCCTGTTTTTAGCTTTACGACAATGTCCTTTGTATTGTGCCGTGATTCTGTAAAGCTTTCTACCTACTTGCTCATCTACACTCCTGTTTTTACTTTACGGCAATGTCCTTTGTATTGTGCCGTGATTCTGTAAAGCTCTCTACCTACTTGCTCATTTACACTCCTGTTTTTAGCTTTACGGCAATGTCCTTTGTATTATGCCGTGATTCTGTAAAGCTTTCTACCTACGTGCTCATCTACACTCCTGTTTTTAGCTTTACAGCAATGTCCTTTGTATTGTGCCGTGATTTTATAAAGCTTTCTATCTACTTGCTCATCTACACTCCTTTATTTAGCTTCACGGCAATGTCCCTTGTATTGTGCCGTGATTCTGTAAAGCTTTCTACCTACTTGCTCATCTACACTCCAATAACAGAGGACGGCCATTGTGCACTGTTCTCTTTTCACCAAAGAGAAGTTAATTCTGTGTTTGCGTAAGGATGTGACATGGTCTTTTTTAAGCATTTGTGAAACTGGTTGTGCAGAATTATTTTGCACTCTTTGGAACAGGTTTGCTTTGGCATTTAGTGAGTTTATATGTTAAACAGAATTACAATAATCAAGTTTAGACAATGTTTGTCATGTTGCTAGCTTGTCTGTCGCTTCATTAGAGAGTAAGCGGTACCTTCTTATTGCTGCAATTATTCTAAGATCAGAAAACGTGTTTCTGGAAACATTGCTCATCAGAGATGATCCATGAAAAAGTGGTTGTCACAAAGAATCTCCAAGTTCCCAACCGTGACCAATGGAGTAATGGCATTATGACAACTGTTGATAATTGTACATCTGAATTTTACAGAATTAAGCTTACTGGTAATGATTCTAAGCCACATGATGATTTTTGATTGTCCAGAACAATTGTTTTCACTTCTACCTAATTCAGGATGGGAAAATCCAATAAACTCTGTTTCTTGGAAGGTGCAAGCGTGACTTCCTGGTTGAAAACATTGAATTTTGATCTTTAATTACTTTGAGTTTCAGACAAACAAAAACAATCTGGACGTAAATAAAGATTATTTATATTTAGATAATATGCCTGTGTTTATGTGAAATTATAGATCTACCTATATCATCTGTCTCATTCCTTTTTGTTCTCATCCATCCACTCACTTGCTCTGTGATTTTTATTCTATGTCTGCTACAGCATGAAAACACTTTCACTAATAGTATTTTAAATAAATTTTAAGGATAAAAAATCCGCCAAGTTTATTAGTTTTACTGGCTTAATTTTTTGGAATCTGGGAATACAACAAATTTGATGGTAGCCATCACTCTTCCTGATATAGAAACAAATTGTTTCAGCATATAATGATGATGCTATTTAGTCATTATTTACGCAAGCAGGCCCAAAAAGCAGCACATTCATTTTTATAATATAGCAGGAAACATGGAACAAGAAATACGAGGAGATCAAAACAGACGGGAATAAGTCAAAAACATACACTTGATCATTTTCAAAATAATACACCCGTATCATGTTTTACAAAGTTTGGTGAAATTTCTCAGGAGATAATTAATTATGCTTTGCAAAAAGTGTGAATGGCAGAAATAGCATGTCACCTAAGAGGGTGGACAAACACTAAAACACTCCTGGTATCTTTCAATAAATGGACAATGTGTTTATTTTGGAAACTTTCTCGCAAAGCAGAACCTTTTCAGTTATCGCAATGGCCGAAGAAAATACCTATTATTTGAATGTTTTTTTTTTCAGCTGATAACTAGCATACGTAATTCTGATATAACAATCATAACAGTGTTATTGACAAGATGACCAACAAGAACACATATTATCATGATTTTTTTTTTTTTTTTTTAATCAGGATCAGTTCGTTTCTACCAACTGAATTAAATGATGCCCTATTATCCAAATATGAAATTATGGCACTCTCGTTAAGACCACGACCAGCGAGGTCAGCTTTCAGCCCTGAAACTGTCCAGATAATGAATGGATAGATGCGGAAACATTTTTCTACGTGTGTGTGTCTTGTGTGCTTCGTTACAGATGGCCAGATAATACGGAGACCGCTTTATGTTAGTAAAAAAACACAAAGTAAGAAATGTTTTGGAAACTTTATGAAATTTAATAAACACCTTCAACACCTTTAAATGTAAGAATCCGCAGAATATGGATTATTTCATTGAAAAATTAAGGTTTCTATAAGTTGATTTGTCCTGGCCTCCTAATACACCTTTCAGTGGCAGACCGGTTAACGTCGCGAAAACACGTATGTGTGTGTGTGTGTGTGTGTGTGTGTGTGTATGAGCATGCATGCTTGTGCCTATATGTATGTTTGTGTGACCTCGGTGCATAATAAATGTCTGTCCCTGCTTGTGCTACCATGTTGTATGTCCATGTGTATGTATGCCTGTATGATATGTCTATGCATCTGTGTCTGTATGTGCTTCTGAGTTTGGTTTCCCGACGGTATCTGCCTGTCACTGTATGTCTATCAGTGGTTCCCACCAAAAGTGACCCCACTTTCTCGGTGCCAGATTTAGAAGACGTCATAATCGCAAATGAAAACAAAAACGTAGATCACAATGTTCGCTTAATGGCGAGTAGTTTTCCCAGGCTAAAGACTTTTGAGGCTTATTCTTGGCTGGGGAAGTATGCGATAGGGGAACAAGAAAGAATCAGGCTGTGTTTTATATTTAAGCACTTCTGTACCTCCGTTGGTAAAATAAATAGCGAGAACTTTCCTTTGAGGCAGAATGGAAGGAAGAAAAAAAAAAGAAAAGAAGTGAGACATTTAGAGAGGAAAAGAAAGGTAGAGAGAGGAGGAGCAAGTGATAAAGAGAGAGAGGGAGGAAGGGAGAGGAGAGGAGAGAAAGAGAGAGAGAGAGAGAGAGAGAGAGAGAGAGAGAGAGAGAGAGAGAAGAAGGACGGAAATGTCTGGACAAAATATGTTGGAGGTCATCAGTTCTAAGATCCTTCAGTTGTGGATTTGCGTGAATTCAGCTCTCCTATTGATCAGCTCCGCTTAAGCGCACCTATTCGAGATAACAGACTGCTGTGTAGTGTAAGCATAAAGCAGATGGGACATGGCAAATCCCTTTAATCACAACTTTTCCATGCTTCAGAAAAGTTGCTGTTAAGCGTAATCTGCTGTGCTAGGTCTCTTCATCAATGTGGCAATGACGTTTCTTCCCATGATGTTTCCTGCTTTGTCCAACACACTTCACACTCCACGATGTCTGAGACAGATTCCTTTGATCACCAATCTCAACAGGTGTCTTTCTTACATACCGGCCTGTCTTTTCTCCCTCCTTCTTTGCTACCCACTCAGTATGGTGTTAGACACGGCCTTGGTCAACTTTCTCACTGCTTTGGTCCGGATTATGACCAGGGGCGTTGTGAAAAGGTCTTTAAAGGGAGGCATGAGCAGGTTAACGGACACTTGAATTGTTGAGAATGTCAATCATACCAGTGACGAATCCTTGAAGACACCTGAGCTCAGACGCATAGGCCGTAACCTGCGTCTCTTAGCCTTATAATTTGCAGATTGTTCACTAGACGATAATAGGTAATTTTCAGAGTCGGTCGCATCACAGTACAAAATAACAACAGGTATGTTATTTCGGGAAGTTGTGAGAAATGGTCATTTAATACAATTGATGAACATCACCGCAGTTTATTGTGAATGCTTTCCTGATTTTGTGAAACGGATCTGATATCTGAGATACATCCACTTTAGTAGATGTAGCCAAGTGTGCGGAAAAGTTGTCATGAATGAATTCAAAAATTAAGGCGTCTTGCAAATCCTTTCCATTCAATTTATATGAGTGGGGAAAGTCAGTGATAGCTCTACGTTTTAACGTCTTCTCTGAGAACTGTAAGGACACCGCACATTATTATTTTGAAAGTTTTAATTAGTAGTTGACTGAATTCTAATATTTAACTTAAAAAGAGAAATTGTTAACAGTTTTATGAGGCAACTAATAATGGAGCATTCTCAATTAGATGATACCGGAAGTAACACGGGCATGAGTTTACCTATGTTTACTCACATCAAATGAGGTGATCTAGCTTTGAGCCATTGCAGCTGAATTAAGACGTTAAAAGCTACTTGGGCAAGCCACGAAATTTATTACCCAAGGATGAACTAGGGCTCTGAACCCAATCTGCGTCATCGGATTGAATTATTACTCACATTTAGCACCAATACCACCCCATTCTAAACACTAACTGGCTCCGCCCTTGGTCACTGCTCAGTGGACGGCGTCGTCGCCTCTTCTCTCATGCCTGTCTAAGACGGCGTGGGTCCCCAGCCTTGGGGGAAAAAAAGGATTAAGTCAGTTATTAGTGATGTGCGCACTGGAGACTACATTGTTTGTCCACGGTGTTTATGTGTGTAGTGGTAATATTAGCCTTATGTAGGGTCTGCCATGTTGTTTTGTCTGACCTCGGAAGATTTCTCAGGTATATAATGGAGGACTTACGGTGCAGTGTTGATTAAGTGCAAATATTCTCACGGACCACGATAGCACTGTTGCTGTTCGTGACAATATCTAGCCGTTTACGTTAACATCACGTACATGTATGTCAATGTGCTGTATCACTACATGACAGATCTCAGATATATAATGTTATGGACGGTATTTGTAGTCCAGTACCTATCAAGTATCCTGTTGTAAGCATCTTTAAAGACCCCGGTAGAGTAATACTTCAGCAGTAATATATCTATATTAATAAAACGCTTCAGCCAAATTTGTGTCACAGATTTCTTTAGAACTACGTAACATAAAAACATGCAGTTTTCACCTAAATTCGTAGAAAAATACACGAAATGTAACTACACATATCCGTCCTCTTTATTTTATTTACCCTTAAAAAAAAAAAGAATGTGTATAGCAACGAAATCTCCGATAGATCTTTTCAATCCGCCCGATTCGCCAATCGTCTAACTTTTTCACGGATCTAATGCATTCGTCTATGATGCCTTTCGGTGCGCTAGGTATTCTTTCGCCGCTGGTACGTTGCCTGCCTGCCCATTTGTAAAATGGGGTGTTAGTCTTGTGATATATAACTTGCATTAACCTTGCATTCCGCCTTGTTCCTTCATTTTCAGCTTTACATTGTATTAGTTCAGGATTTACGTAGTACCTCTCGTCTCGTAGTTGTAAAGATCTTACCTGCACACGGTAAACTATCTACCCTGTAGATCTACCAGTGCTGATAAAATAATAAATTACCCCTACATTTCGCCAGGCCCAACTTGACCAAGGGACATAATCATATTCAGTGAGCAGTGTGTTATTCGCAGTAACAATAACTTTGTTCAGTGTATGATTTACTGATCCAGAGGAGATCAACTTGGAAGATGTTTATTTCTTTCGTTTGAACCGGGTTTCCTGTTCAGCCTGGTTTGGTTGATGCATTATAGTTTTCATTTTCACCATTATCATCATGAATCTAGTTCTTATTCACAAAATCAGGGGAGTAGCGTGGGTGATTTACCAGGACATTCAGGATATACAGAACCCTGTTTCATTAATATCATTACACTGTAGTCACACAGCATCTAGAAAGGCAGTTTCGGGTTTTAAAATTATCTGTACCAATACAGGAAAATAAATTTGTATTAAATGCTGATGGAGTTAAGAGAGAAGAAGAGAAGAGAAGGGAAGAGAAGAGAAGAGAAGAGAAGAGAAGAGAAGAGAAGAGAAGAGAAGAGAAGAGAGAAAATAAGTCACTGCAAGCAGGATCGAAACCAAACGAGAAGTTCAACTTGTGTCAGACAGCCAAGACGCCTCCAAAACCATTCGGCCACAGATTCTCTGAAGATTATGACAGATTGAATGTTACTATTCCCAAAATCACTGGCCTTCGACAAGAGAGTAGAGAGCACGATAACCTTTGATTTGGACTATAATGTATTTAAGTGGTGTCAGCAAAGATGCTCGGACATTGCTAGACTAGTTAGTTACTGACGTGTAAATCTAGCTTGGGCAAGGGAGAGTAAACGACCAGCGAACGCTGTGCATCTAGAAATGCCATGGATATGTCTTAGATATAATTTATGTAAGTAGGCACAAACAGTCTGACCAGTTGTTTTTGTCTTGTCTAAACGTCCTCAACCATGATCTACAACGTGATGGGGTCTTTCACACATGTCAGTCTTCTGCGCTAGAGATGTAAAGTTGTGATGCATTCCTAATCTGCGTGCTATATATTCTCAATGTCTCGTGATATAAATAAAAAAATGTTTATGTGACGTAACTGCTAGTGAAGTCTTGTAGTCGAATGGTCAGCGTGTTTATAGATATTGTCCGGTCAGGTCAGTGTGGAGTTATTTTGTGGTCTTCATGCGTTTTCACGATCATTAAATACGCGAACAATGAGATTGGGTTAAAAAATAGACTGTATATTAACGGGAATTAAGTAAAATTTTGCTTATATTCGGATACTTAATCCCTCGTTTAAATTTTGGAACATTCAGTGAATACCTTGCATATTATTACGCCACACCACTGCATATTACGTTGACGTGTTAAACGTATTAAAAGCGAAAGTCGAATTATACTGAAACTTCATTGATACCCAATTATATATTAATATCCATAGTCAAATTATATCTATACCCGTTCTTTGGGTTAAACCGTTTTAATAATTTCTGGATGTTCCTGAAAACTGTGAAATGGACAAAACTTTACTCTCACAGTTAAGATCGCTTTTAGTTTTCTTGCGACCCTCAACAGCGGTAGGTGCAACTAGTGCAAGTCGTGTGCAAAGGAACAATTTTAATGGTCTTGCATCTGTACAGTGTACAGTAGGTCTGAAATGGAAAGTAAACGGTCAAGTACGGACCTGTAAGATGCAAGCACCTGTCTGTCTGTATTGCATAGTACCGAAACAGCCGAAGCCGACGTGAATTTCGTTTTAATTAGTGCTGGATTATCATGTGATTCCTAGAAAGGGGCAACTTTAGCTAGCTAATCAACTTCCAGAAGGTTGTTTGACACGATGTGGAGGTCATTTCCACTTTGCTGACTTACAAACTGACCGATTTACTTACTGATTTATTATGCTGCTAGTGATACGCCTCTTCCTCCGCCCCGCCGTTGTAGCAATTTCATCTTCTTCTACGGTATATAGACTATATATATTCTAACAAGACTAACACCCTATTTTACAAATGGGCAGGAAGGCAACGCACCAGCGGCGAAAGAATACCTAGCGCACCGAAAGGCATCATAGACGAATGCATTAGACTACGTGAAAAAGTTGGACGATTGGCGAATCGGGCGGATTGAAAAGATCTATCGGAGATTGTATTTCGTTGCTATACACATTCTTTTTTTNACTGCTAGTGAAGTCTTGTAGTCGAATGGTCAGCGTGTTTATAGATATTGTCCGGTCAGGTCAGTGTGGAGTTATTTTGTGGATTTCATGCGTTTTCACGATCATTAAATACGCGACCAATGAGACTGGGTTGAAAAAATAGACTGTATATTAATGGGAATTAAGTAAAATTTTGCTTATATTCGGATACTTAATCCCTCGTCTAAATTTTGGAACATTCAGTGAATATCTTGCATATTATTACGCTACACCACTGCATATTACATAGATGTGTTAAACGTATTTAAAGCGAAAGTCGAATTACACTGAAACTTCATTGATAGTCTACCCAATTACATATTAATATCCATAGTCAAATTATATCTATACCTGTTCTTTGGGTTAAACCGTTTTAATAATTTCTGGATGTTCCTGAAAACTGTAAAATGGATAAAACTTTACTCTTACAGTTGACTTGCACTCGTGCACCAGTAACGAAGACTGACCTGAGGCATTATGAAGGGTACTGCAAAACACTGGCAATGATTGGAATGACTCCAAGAACACTTAATAAATAACATGATTATGATACCAGACACTATAAAGTGTCAGGCCCCACACGAGTAATAATTATGAAATACGCTAGTACCGTTTGCTGCAATGTTATAGACTTAAATTGTATTAGGTCCGCCCGCAGCTGACAACGCAGAGATCGGTAGGAGTTTGTGACGTAGGCTATGATTTCGTAGAGATTCGCTACGAAATGAACTCAAAGGTAGCTGAATTTAAGTCCACTGATATCCGAGCCTCTACTCACTCATTTGATAATCATCCATCTACTCATTCATCCAGATGATCACTGCTAAGCACCATGACTGGATAAAGACATTCGCATGACTGAATCTGAGCATTAAAAAAATAACAAAAACTCTTACAGTTAAGATCGCTTTTATTTTTCTTGCGACCCTTAACAGCGGTAGGTGTAACTAGTGCAAGTCATGTGCAAAGGAGCAATTCTAATGGTCTTGCATCTGTACAATGTACAGTAGGTCTGAAATGGAAAGTAAACGGTCAAGTACGGACTTGTAAGATGCAAGCACCTGTCTGTCCGTATTGCATAGTACCGAAACAGCAGTAGCCGACGTGAATTTCGTTTTAATTAGTGCTGGATTATCATGTGATTCCTAGAAAGGGGCAACTTTAACTAGCTAATCAACTTCCAGAAGGTTGTTTGACACGATGTTGAGGTCATTTCCACTTTGCTGACTTACAAACTGACCGATTTACTGACTGATTTACTACATTGCTAGTGATGCGCCTCTTCCTCCACCCCGCTGTTGTAGCAATTTCATCTTCTTCTACGGTATACATATTCTAACAAGACTAACACCCCATTATTTTTACAAATGGGCAGGCAGGCAACGCACCAGCGGCGAAAGAATACCTAGCGCACCGAAAGGCATCATAGACGAATGCATTAGACTTCGTGAAAAAGTTGGACGATTGGCGAATCGGGCGGATTGAAAAGATCTATCGGAGATTGTATTTCGTTGCTATACACATTCTTTTTTTTAAAAAAAGGGTAAAAAAAATAAAGAGGAATGATGTGTATAGTTACTTTTTGTGTATTTTTCTACGAATTTAGATGAAAACCGCATGTTTTTACGTCACGTGGTTCTCAAGAAATCTGTGACACAAAGTTGGCTGAAGCGTTTTATTAATATAGATACACCTGCAATTACTGCACTCACTTACACTACCACTCTGAGTTTTTCATGTTATTACTTCACCTTTTACTATTATCATCACTACCGCTGCTGCAACTGCTATTTCTGCTACTACGATACTGATACTATTACTACTATCTACTCTTACAGTCATCACAACAGCGGCAGCAACAGCAGCAGCTGCAACAACAACAACAACAACAATAACAACCACTATTACTACCTCCACTACCACCACCACCACTACCACCACCACCGTCAAGATCACTACTATTTTAAGTACTTCTGCTGGCACTACTCACCACCACCACTACTACCACCACCATCATCACCATTACTACTTCTGCTATTATTACTTTTACCACTACTACTATCACTACCAACTACCAGCACTGCTACTATCATTACCACCTCTGCAACCACTATTTCTAAAGCAACAACAACAACAACAACAACAATAACAACAACAACAACAACAACAATCACTACCATTACTTTATACTTTTACTACTACTTCTCCAACCTTATACATCAGAAACTCATAACTCTAGAAGTCTTTAGAATCCTGGTAGGTGCAAATGCCCTTGCTGACCCAACCTACACCGGTACAGTCGTAAAGGTAACCAGACATCTATCGCAATTACAGACCAGGACGCACCACTGACCAGTACTGACCAGTGATCGTACAATGTGTCATTAAGTGTACAATTTATTGCATACTCCCATAAAAGAAACTTTTCGTAGGTAATGTATCCTGAGGAAAAAACAGGGATCTGCAACACTCTCGTAACTGATACATCACACTACGGCACTTGCAGTAGTGTTGCAGGTAAATGTCGACGTACACTAGACATAATGACTGACTTAACGAGGACATTACGAGGCTTGCAACTGGGATAAGTTATAACAGTGTAGATATACTAGACCGGGAAAACCGAACTTTTGCAGAAGGCTGTTGAATTTTGCATTTGAGTCTTACTGTGAGGGTTGTATGTGAAACGTGGGTTCGTGTTTCATCATAATACATAACACTGAACAGCATATGAAGTCTGTAATAACTTTACACTTTACGGGCCGAGTTTGTATGCACAGAGGGCCATTTTTAACCCTCAGGCCAGCAGTTTGAGAACCCTTGTAATAGACTGTGGTAAAATGTAGAATGTGTATTGCTTGCTTCAGTTTATAGACTACCACTTAAAGATGATCATCGATTACTTTTACGAAAGTATATTGTGTAAAGAGGTGCTTGCTTGACATCTTAGTGGAAATAATATCAGGTGCACAAAGCTAAAAGTAGATTTAACGGCTGTATTTCTCAACCGCTTCACTACTGGGCTCATAGAACAACCACATTCTCGGACTGATGTAAAATACATTCTTGTTGGAGTTTGAGTCAAACAAAATAGATAACATTCTTTATCTGTGATATAAGAAAATCATCGTTGTTATTTCTGGTGTTTCTCGTCGCTTGCTGCGGTCAAAGTCATCATGACGTTCAGAAACTTTCACTGTTGATGCAGTTTGATGTGTATGCGTGTGTGTCTAACACATCTGTTAGTCTTCCAAGCCATGTGCAAGTCTTAGTGTACATTATCAGTGTCAGCTTTGTAAGGTTACCCTGCATTATGTGTGGACTGTACAGCCAGCCAAGCCTTGTTCGTAGATTAGATGATTAGGCTAGGTGACGATAACGATAATGACGATGATAATGTAACATGAAGCGTCTTATGTGGCACTTTCAGGGAATACTTAGAAATATACGGCTGGTGAAAGAGGTTGACAGCTATAGGACACGTGTGAGGCATTAGCCAACGTTGGAGAAATACTGTGATATAGAATTACGTTTTCATGTGACTGTACTGAGCAAGGCACAAAGAACGTGCCGGTTGAAAAGAATGAAATGGTCACTATGCTTTTCGAATTTGGAGTTCAACAAATTTTAATTATCAAGAGCACGCACTTGGTTTGTTCTAAATATCCTGTGAATATTGTGATGTGTGACAGTGAATGAAAGAGTTCGACAGAAAACGCCGAAGGATATCGTATACTCTTTCTTTTATTCATGATGATGGGTTGTGACTGTTTTCCTAATCTTGGAGTCATGGATTTCAAAGATTACACCTAATGTTCTTCACCTTGCAAGATTATTCAGGTACGAATGAAAAGAACTAGATCTACATTGTTCATGGCGGAAAGCAACCCACACACAGTCATTGATGAGATTCAACAGACACAACATTTTTCTGTCTGAGCAGAATTTTAAAATCGAAAATGGCACCGACGGATTTTACTTACCACATCGCAGCGCAGTCAACGTCGATAAATATATTATAACCTAGATCTAATATGTGGGTGTTTATGAAATTCAAGAGGCTGCATTAACTTTTTTTGTGTTTTTGGACGCAAACAGAGGCAAGGACGGATCGTGGCATATGATGAGATTCAAGAGACTGCAATATTTTCACTACACTATTGCTACTTCAGTCCGATTTGTACACGAGAAGCCATAGGCGGTGCAGGATACTCTAACGCATAGCTTCCATAATTATTAGTGGTGGAATGTCGGTTTGGCAAGCTGTCATAGACTGAGGAGAGACGAGGGCGAAGATGGTAAGTTGCATACAACATGACTACAGTGTGTATACACCATTCCAGAAACCTACAACATTACACGGGTATATTAACCTGATTGGGATACTCTCACATGGAGATGAATGGCATTCTTAATCATTTTCGCTCGTTCACAGGCACCTGGTTCCCAATTCACTCTACTCCTTCCCATCCTGTCTCTCTCTTTCTTTCTCTCTTTCTCTCTCTCTCTCTCTGTCTCTCTCTCTGTCTCTCTCTCTCTCTCTCTCTCACACACACACACACACACACACATACACACACACACACATGCACACACACACACACACACACACACACACACACACACACACACACACACCTACCTACCTTACTCATTATGAGGGTCATCAGGAAATTCCCGGCCTCATCCAGAATGCACCCGCGGAGAAAGCTATAAAAAGTTCTGTACCTGTGTCCACCTTGTTCAGCAGTAATATTCTTTAGTACTAGCAGAAAGCATCTTGCCCCATTAACCCTCTGGTGCCCAGCGTATCAGATCTGATACATTTTGTGGAACAAAGAAAATGCAAACCAAGACCATCACCCCACCATAATAGTGTGAAGTCGCATGAGCGGGCATTAGCCTGGATATGAGACTTATAAACCGCATTATTTATTATTATTATTATCATTTTGATGCTTGTTCCACCATAGTGGATCCAGAAGTGATCCAAAAACTGGAGCTCGGACTTTTTGTGCCATTCTAAATAGGGCTGGGCACTAGCGGGTTAAATGTGTTTTACTAGCAACCTTAACATCTTCGTCTGTGGCTGGCAAAGGAAGGAAAAGGTGAGGGAGAGGGAGGGGGAGAGGAGGAGGAAATGCAGCTTGAAATCAATTTGATAGAGTGCCATGATGAACATAAATGCACCCTCTTTGTCAAATATCGCCAGTTTTCTGGATCAGACCGGTAACATTTGGTTAGCCCTCGCAAGAGTCTGTATCTCCATCTCTTACTGATGCATTGTGTATTATACAAAATGTTCATTTTTGTACATACAAGACTCTTTTTCTAAACATGCTAACAGGTGGATTATTGATATTAAGCTCTCATTATGTTAAGTGTACATCGTTACTAAAACTGCGTTCCATATACACATACCATTCATTATTATACTGGTATACGGCATTATTCGATAATACGAACACATCAGTACTATTTTTCCCATGCAGTGGGAGCATATGAATTATCGAGGTTCTGTTTTATGTTATTTGTACTCATTTGTGAATTCATTTCTCTCCTCTCCTCTCTTAACCATAAACACATACTGTGATAATCCAGGTACAGGTTCTACAAGCGATTTTCTAAATAAATAAAATAGGATATGCCTGGCACGAGAGGAATGGATTCGAGCACGAAGTAGTGTAGAGTAATCGTGGGCTGGTACCAGAGTTTTCATGTCCAGCAATATTACCTCCATGCTCCATGTATCGACAGTATCGATTACATATCTTCGATTCTGATACTCAGAACAAAGGAGACGTGCGAGTCAAGTTCAGTGTTTATAGCTTTTAGGTATAATATGGATCGACATGATGCTGCGAATTTGAAGAAATTCGAAATCCTGTCGATAACAGTGGCGTGTCTATGGAAAATAGCACCTATGGCAAGTACTGAAACAATGCCTCTGGCCAAACAAAGTTTAGATAACTACCAAATGCGTCTTAGTAAACTCTGGCGAACTATGGATGCCACTAGGTGGATGAATTCGGTCATGAAAATCAATGCCCAGATCATGCAGTTGAAGAAAATAATTCTCTTTTCACTCTCCGAGGCCGGACATTGAAACTGCTCTGTGCCCCCCCCCCCNCCCCCCCCCTTTTTTTTTTTCAAGTGGCGCCCAGGACACATGCCATACCTACCATACCCTAAATATGACACTGACTGCAGGCTCTTTCGCGAGGTATAACATGTAAGAGGCGAAGTTCTACGAATGCTTGACGGGTTTTTGGTACAATAGATCGAGCCCTAGATCTGTTCTTGTTCACAGTTTTTTGTTTTGGTTCGTTACGCTTATTATTTTCCAGCATGTACTCGTGCTAACTTCGAACGCATCTTAGAGTTTTCGGGCGATTCCGAGTACGATCGGAACAACACATCGAAACTCCAGAATCACAGTTTTGATACCGACAGCGATTAGGCCGAGCATCGAGGGCATCGATACTTAGACACCATCTTGCCCGTCTGGGATGAAGTGGAACAACAAGTGTTCCTAGATCTAATAAGATGCTAACGGTGTTTTCAAGTTTGCCATGTTATTAAGGCATTTTTTGGTGCCTGCGAGGAACGGTCCACTCCACTTTATAACAACTGTCCCAGAATATCGAGGAAGTTACGATTATGTAGAGATTATCTGATTTCTACATCTATTTCTTACTGTAGTTCAGTATACATTTCGTGTGATATTAGGCTATGGTAGCATTACAATCTATATTACTTGCGCCTGGTCGTACTGACCTCGTTGACTCATGATGTTGAATTTGCATATTAGATCAAATTTAAATTTTGGCTTCGTTTTGTTTAAAAATTTAAACTGATGACAGTATCCAAAAATTAAGCACGCAACAAGTTTATGAGGAATTAATAGTCTTTTCATGCCAATAAAAATGTATCGGATTTCGCTTTTCTTCAAACTTCATTCATTTGGAATACGACGAAAATATAATTTTATACGTCTTATTATATGTGTGGAAACTTATCTAGTAAAATATTGTTATTATAGTTCTTAATAGTTGCTATTAAGTAAAAAACGTCAATTAGAGGATTGCTTTTAATCAAAATCGTCCGTTACAGTCATCTCTGCTTCAAAGCAGTCAGGTTAATCGCAACTCTTGTTTAATCGCAACGTTTTCAAAATAGCACAGTATTGTATTTGAATAATCACCACTTCTTTTAATTGCAACTATGCCCAAGCTTCCGAGGAGTTGCAATAAAGCGGAATTTATTGCATTTCTTTCATTACTCATAAAACCCTCCCTTCGCCTCATCTTTCTCCATTCAGACAAGAAACTTTCACTTTGGGAATTCACCGACCAGCCTGTCATTATTCATGGCTTCTTTTATCGAGTAGGTAAAAATGGTAACGTTTTCAATACCGACAAAGTTATCTGCACTTTGCAAATTGCCACACCTACTGTAGTGAATAGACCGCAGAAATTGGATTAAATTTCCCAGATTAGCACACAATTACATTATTACAGTTTATTCTTATAACTACATAACATGTTGACGTTCAGGGTCGTATTGCACAACCTGGGTAAAATGGAAAGTTTGGTAACATTTCTGTTCAGAAGTTTAGGCCAGGCCGATTCTGATGGCAATGTCAGAGTTCACTGTATAAGCTCTAAAATTTAACGACGTAACTATATCTACTGTGCGTCAGGTCTCTCCTTAGATAGACAGGGAACTCTCTTATTTGGACAGCTAGGCAACAGAAGGTCTGTAAAGGAAGACATCAACATCTAGCAAGTGTTTCGGTTCTTGACTTCCTGACACTTTAAGAACCTGGGTCACACTTATGGGTCAGGATTCGACGCTGATAGAAAGATTGCATGCAATTCCGTTTCTACGAGTGTCTACACCCCACTTCTGTGGAACACAATGTTAATAAAGAACATGGAGGATATGCAGCAATGCTGACAAAATGTGTGGCTAGTCGGTACAATCTGTCTAAAGAACTTAATTTTATAACTGTAGTGCCAATGTTTTCTCATGCCTTATTGCTGCAATGGCCACTTAACAGAATCTCAAGGTTCCAGACTCCCAAACTGGATGAAAAAAGGACGTATCAATCTCATATGTGGACAGTAGAACAACACACACATCTGTAAATATGACAGTATATATATATATATATATATACGTTTACATTCACTCTTAATATTTGAAAGTAATCTAAAGATTTTGGATGTACGCTTTGATGTAGGTGTTGGCTTCTGTGCGAAACATTTGTCGTTATGTAAATCAATTTGCCTATTTACGTTTTTCGGTATATCGATTCGCAGATTGAAAATGAAATGAAAGACCTATATTTTAAATAGTATTTTTGAAAAGCTCTTTGAAAACTGCTACCTATTAAACGAAACCCAATGATATCTTGAACGTAGAGAAAAGAATTTGTTGTTTCAAAGAAGCAAATAGAATTAAGCTTCCGGCACCCCAAGGAAGATGCATTAAGTGTTTACTCACTGAAGACAACAACAGCAACCCTAGTCGCAACATCTGTCTTCTGTCTCCTCTTTTTTCGTACATCATCTTGTGAGACTGTTAACTCCAAGGTAATGTTTGACGCCACTGTTGAAACTTACTGCCTCCCAGCATAATAATATTTTGTCTGCATACCGGACGAAATAAGATCACCTAATTATGCTCACCCACAACGCATTCCTCTAAGGAACTCACATGTGGTCTGAATGCAATAAACTTCGACGAAGAGATAGCTGTAAGCCCGTGGAACTGTTTATCAGTAATCTAGTCCTAGTTGGTTATATTCTTGACTTCAAAGAGACTGCGAGTTCGAAAATATTTTTCTTATCTGTCGTCTAGGTGCACTCTTGTACTCTTTAAATCTGCAGAGTTATAACAACTATAAAAATAATAATTACGTTTGAGGTTTAGAGCATTCACGAGGTCTAATAACTCTCAGAAACGACTCCCTTAAGCGATGTCTCATTAACGGTTTTCACTGAGTATTCCATAAAAAAGAACTTCGTTGCTGTTATGAGATTAGTTATCAATAGCACTGTAATGAACGTCACTTCCGTTTTGCGCAGTCGTATGGAAACTTCGTCACGCACTTTATCGTTGACTGCACGAGAACAAATTTCAATCACTTGTGCTGCAGTGCGACCTTATCATGGTGAGCCAAAATCACCACAGAGAGCAGTTCATATTTTTCAGGCTCTGGTTGCGTGCCAACTTAAGAAAGAGCCTTTAAAGTCCTAGTTTCTTACATACCGTTATAGCAGAGGTGGGCATGCGCATGTAGCATTTCCTGTTGTTACGATCATTTGGCGCGTTTAAAACTAGTTGTAAAAATCCAATGTGATTCTAGTTTTTATATAAATATATATATGATCGTAACACAAAGGAGTGTCCTGTGAGCATGTCATATCTAGAGGAGTAACAGATCCAAATATGACAGGTAAAATCCTACCTGTCATAAACTGAAAGCACGGTATTCAGGTCTCAGGTCTGAGACAGGCCTACAATATAT
>JAWQUT010000325.1:180829-192499 GCA_033807755.1 Ellobium chinense
CACCCCCCGTATGAAGTCAATGACTTTCGGTTAGGTGTGCCGTGTTTATCGGAAATATCCGCTCGCGCATTCATAGTGTCTTAATATATGCCGCTGTACATCTCATAACTGATGCTTCATTTCACCATAGTCACACCCGGGTCTAAAAACCCACACCAATTCGGTGCAGTTCTTACGGGCAAAAAAAAAAAAAAAAGGCGGTAGGTCATAATCGATTTGAAAATTTTGGTTAAAGGATACATTTTTAATGACGTCATCGCGTTGAATTCGCTTCCATTTAATGGGGGCTAATAGGAAGCATAGACATAGACTGCGTTAGTGGTTCTAATAGTTCTAATTCCAATACACGTTTACTCTACCACGATAGCTCTCTTTTACCACTAAATTGCGGATGAAAGGTGCAATATAGCCGTAATCGTGCTGAGACGCAACTTACGTAACACGATGTCGATTTTTGCACCAGACATCCACGGATTTTGGGCGTCATTTTTTGGAAGTATTGATTCCTACGGTTCAAGGTGATCTATCTACCTCGAGTGCCGTAACTATGTGTCATATTGGTGTATCTTTCTTTTAAATATTTACCAACAAGTAGATCCGAACGTAATAATAAGTCAGATGGTTTACAGTGAGCTGTAACGTTACGGTTAATATAAAAACACTGATGTTATGATTGGCATGTGTGTAAGTACAATCTGTAAGATTAGCAAGAATCTCCTTGCACGCCGCAAACATGTGCAGTTTCGTTCGCATTAGTGGTTTAGTCTAGTGCTTATCTTGTGTATCTTATCTCCCCTTGACTCCCTTAGTTGAAGCTATGCCAAGTAATCGTACTGTGTCCTATCGATTTTTTCCTTTTCTGACTTCCGTGGTACTAACCCAGGAAGTGTACATAAAATCCATGGAGGGACGCCTTTGTCCACGATGGGGCTTAATGATTGCTGGACGATGAGCGACAACACTGTATTTTGCTCCTCAGTGTTAGCCAACCTATGCATGTGTATGCTAATATTTATGTATTACCGTAATGTATGATGAAGCAATGCCTCACTTGAGGAAAGGACCTTCGGGTCTTACCTCTGTGTGTAAGGCAAAATAAATTTATAGAAAGAACGAGATCGCTGATCTTCACCTCTGAATGTTCGCCAACCTCTGCATCCAGCCGTTAAGTCGTTAAGTATCTGATATAAGCCTATTTGACAAAGTCCTGAAAACTGCACACCAGTAAAAAACATGCAGACATAAAAATGAAATGAATGATAAATACCTCAGATAGTGCAGAATTCTATGGATATCTGAAGTAATTCAAATTAGAATGTATAGATGGAAATCCTGCCAACTGCACTAAAACCGGTTATAATAAACTAAGAGTAAAGAGGTACTAAAACTTTATAGAAAATTTTCGAAAGACGAAACTTTCTTTATCAGGAGCTGGCCTGGTTTTTTTTTGGCATCATGCCGGATAAAAAAAATTCGTGTTTCGAAAATTTGCAGCAAAGTTTTAACACTTCTTTACTCTTAGTTTGTTTTTTTTTATTACGGGTTTTAACGCAGTTTATAGGACTATCATAAAGTATCTGATCCTTGACGCCGTGTTTCAGTAAGTGTTAAGTGAGTGTCGTTGACTGCATGAGTGTTGCAAGATGTGGAACACCCTCTGTCTTGTCCCTCAGAGTTCCCCAACCTCTGCATCCAGACGCTGTGATTCTAAAGTTTCTGATGCTCGACGCCGTAATTCAGTTATGGACCATGTGAGTGTTGCAAGGAGTGCGACACCGCTCTGTCCTGTCCCTAAGAGTTCTTCAACCTGTGGATCTGGACGTCATAATCGTAAACTCTGAGATTGAGCAACGCCACGCCATGCTTGAGTTAAAACCCTTCCTGCCAAGGGTGCAGAGCTCACTGCAAACACTGCACTCCTACCCCTCCCACTCACGCTCGCTCGTGCATCGGTTTGCTGTGCCAGCGCGCGCTCTCAATCGGTATCCGAGAGCACGTATAACGCTTGATTGGCTTTGGCAGGGGACGCAAATTCGACTGGCCCTAAATGTTCAGAGTTAAAGGCCTTGCCAGTGCTTTCTCCTCATGTCACGAGTTTCAGAGCTGTTCGTAGTGTGATCTTTGCGTGTTTAGTCTTTTAGACAGTTTGCATTAGTGACAAACTTTTTGCTTGGTTTTCAACCGTTAGTTTTGGTAACTTGCTTGACAAACCATAACATGTTGAATGTGAATACTTTATATTTATAAGAGTGGTCCTGGAGTAGTCGCTGGAATAGATTTTAATAAAAGTTATGTTTATTAATGTTTCTTCTCGACAGCCAGGTCTTCAAAGGAAAAAAAGAACCTATATATTATTATGGATTACTCTAGAAAGTTCCATAACAGTTATGTTTAGAGAAGTTTATTTCCTCAGTTCCTGACAGTTTAACTTTCACATGGATAGTATACGCCGTAAGTCATTCTGAAAATACGTTACGTAGGACGCAAACTGCTTTCAACGTAGTTTTTAAACAGCATTTTATTTTTTGTACACTTGCCTCTTCTTAATCACAAGCTCCGCTTAAATGCAACATTTTCAGAGGGCAAATCGTTGTATCTTCAAAACAAACCTAACTAAAAGTTGCAACTAGTTTCTTTGCAACCCTTTTTTTTTTGGGGGGGGCCCCGCGAGGAAAAGCAGTTAAGCAGAGTTGACTGTTAGTTTCTTCGACTGCTGGCAGGCACTGAACTCCAGAATCACTTAAATACCAATACACAAGCATGTCCCTAATGCATAAAGAAAAAAAAATAAAACAACACTTATTGTTCATGGGGAAACAACCCTTTATTAATGAGTGTAATATGGATTTCCTAATGGACGCAAAAAGCCATTTTTTTGGATATGTTTTGGACACGTGGTATTGTGAGACTCCTACGGTGTCACGCACCGCCGATCGTTATAGGCGAAAATAATGGCGACACTCTTTGATTTACGATCGTGGGGAATAAACATGTCCGTCAAATGATGCGGAACGGGTTCAGCGGCCGAGAGAATACTGTATCCACAACAAAAAAAAAAAAAAATTGGGCTGAAAGGAACCTTGGTTTTGAAAAACTGCTTTTACGAGTACAAAATAATACAAAGACTATTTATTACATTGTTTGATCGTGACATGTTTGGACCAATTCTGTTTTTTTTTTTTTCGCAGAATAAGTAAACAAAGGAGATCTAGAATTAAGTTAGGTATGGCGACACTCTTTGATTTACGATCGTGGGGAATAAACATGTCCGTCAAATGATGCGGAACGGGTTCAGCGGCCGAGAGAATACTGTATCCACAAACAAAAAACAAAAAAAATTGGGCAGAAAGGAACCTTGGTTTTGAAAAACTGCTTTTACGAGTACAAAATAATACAAAGACTATTTATCACATTGTTTGATCGTGACATGTTTGGACCAATTCTGTTTTTTTTTTCGCAGAATAAGTAAACAAAGGAGATCTAGAATTAAGCTAGATAACTGTTATGTTTCATGTGTCATTCTACCGTTATAGGCGGAGTCTCCTGTGCATCCTCTCTGTACTTTCAGAAGTGCCGCCATTAGTTTCACCACAAGTGTGACCTCATACATAAAGTTAAGAGTCTTGGATGTAAGCCACTCAGGGGCGGTGTAAGATAGAACGGCTATGCGAAAACGGCTGCTCTACAAATCTGTTTTTAAATTGCGGCCACATATTAATTATTTAGGTAACAGATTATATTACATAGTACCCCGCAATACGAACTTCGATGACCAGGTCCTCTTATAAGCTAGTCGTTAACGCTTATACTACTTCGGTTATAACATTAAGACAGGCAGGCTGAAATTTAGTCTTCTGCACAGCACAACATATTTACCTTTCAAAACCGGGCGTTGGCCTAATTCAATAGGATTCAATTGCATTCGAATTACAGGACAAAGCCATTTAGATTAGGTATACCGTTTGTACTATAACAATAGGCATAATTCTCCACAGCATATATAGACATAATATAGTTTGTCTCCGAACCATGATATAGTCTAGTTTGTCTCTTACTCTAGTTAAGTAAATTTATGCTACAACAAGAGTTGTCAATAAATGACTGGAAAGAAAAAACAAATCAAAACAACAATTCCTGAAATATAAATTGCGCCATCCGATCGTGACGATCACCAGGTACGCCCCATCTACAAATCGCCATGGGCACTGCCTGGATTCAGGAAAATTTGCTGTCACATTTCAATTGCTACACATTTTTATATCAACTAGTCAAAGCATCCGCAAATTTGTGGCGTTATCGTGCGAAGGAAACGACTAAACGTCATCGTCATCATTAACTTATGATTAACACCGCTCCTCTTTTTGTAAATATTGTGCTCATACACGTCATTGTGTGTTAACATATCGGTTAAGCTAAAAATAAAAAATAAAAAAATAGCTGCGCCAGCCTCTCTAAAAACCCAAAATATCTGAGGAATTTGGCCTCAAAAAACACCAATTTGGCTACAAATACCACAATAGAATGACGTCATGACGATAAATGTCAGTTTAAAAAAATGGAACAGGTCATTTGGATATGAGAATATCCATTTTCTACATATTTCGGAGACAATCAAGAACATCACAGCCCACAGATTTTTTTTTCTTAAAGAACCAGTTATGGTCGATTTGTGACTTACACATGATGAAGTCAGTGGAGAAATTAATTCCCACGATGTGCATGGGAGGAAGCGTTTCTGGGTTGTTGGTACAGCCAAGTCTACGACTTGCATCTTTCTATCAGAAAGCACCAGTATTCGCACTGGTGGTTCACATGTCCAGATTCATGTTCATTCTATTGATTATGCTCCTTTTCGTAACGATGATTATGTTCACTCTGGCGATCGATTCTACTACGTACATATTCTCGACCCGGCATCTAATACAAATGCTCGGTTTCCGTTTCGGGGACCGGAAGTAAACATTTCAGGGACGAACCGCTAAAACCAATGACGTAAGGTCCATTTAAAAACACCGAACTGGGGCCGCATTCACGAAAGAAAGAAAATTTACGTAATTACCAAAATAATAATTACGGACCGTTTAAGGCGAAGAAAGTATCAAAAGAAACACCGTTAGACCAAAAGGAAGGTGTATGCAAAATTTCGGGTTGATTGGTGCACAAATAGTCGAGATATGGCTCTTACAAAATTTCACGAGTTTTTTTTATAGTATAAGATAACCGTAACATTCGGAGGGACAGTAAAATAGCGATCTGCGAAGTTTCCATACAGAATGAAATATTGTCCTCGTGAAATCTTGAAAAAAAAACCAACAAGGCGCTCCGATCGAATTCAAATTAGCGAAGCGTCTCATCATGCCTCTTCTCTCCTTTTATGTCCTGAGGGGGTCTTTAACCCATTGGCAGTGCAATAACCTATGATCTACAGAGAGAGAAGAGCTTTTGGCGTTTTGTCTACGGAGTAGGAACCGACTGCCATGCTGAGTGCTAGGAATTCATGTCAGTCACGTTTTGTATGGAGAATGAGGAATGAGATAAACATTTTATGTTTCTCATATAAGCGCAACGGATGACGCCTTGCAGCTCAACATCACGCCCTAGCAATCTATTGATAACAATGCAATAGTGTCTCTGCATACTGAACCGCACATTAATTGCGATGAAGCTCAAAAATCTAGTTCTTTGTTATTACACTTTATCAGTGATCTCCATTCAGACCTATTGAGACGGCAGAGAGTAATAATTTTCCTTAAAGAGATTTGCTTTATACCCCCCCCCCNATTCTATTGATTATGCTCCTTTTCGTAACGATGATTATGTTCACTCTGGCGATCGATTCTGCTACGTACATATTCTCGATCCGGCATCTGATACAAATGCTCGGTTTCCGTTTCGGGGACCGGAAGTAAACATTTCAGGGACGAACCGCAAAAACTAATGACATAAGCACCATTTAAAAACACTGAACAGGGGCGCATTCACGAAAGAAAGAAAATTTACGTAATTACCAAAATAATACTTACGGACTGTTTAAAGCGAAGAAAATATCAAAAGAAACACCTTTAGACCAAAAGGAAGGTCTATGCAAAATTTTGGACTGATTGGTGCACAAATAGTCGAAATATGGCTCTTACAAAACTTCACGAGTTTTTTTTTTTATAATATAAGATAACCGTAACATTCGGAGGGACAGTAAAATAGCGGTGTTTTGTCAGAAATTGTCAAGCGAAAGGAAAAGTATAATGGTTTAAATGTTATGAAAATATAATGTGGACATTATCAGATTGTGGGGGCAAGTAACTGCCCCAATCCCTTTAAAGGCCAGGTTCCTGGCAATAATTCCTAATCAGAGTAATCGTTTAGAAAATTGCGCACTACTGCGTTTTTACTGGCGCCACCCACAGGTTTATGGAAAAATAAAACATGGTGACGTCACCAACCAATTAAGAGTCCTGCGCAATGGCTAGGCTGTACTATTTCCTTCCAGTTGTTTACTGCGTGTTTTATTTTGGTTTTAACATCCAGTCACAGAGAAAAGTACAATAAAGATGCCATTATCTTTAATGTATTATTTTGTCTGCCTTTGTTCTTTACCCAAAGCCCTCACAAGTCTAAAACTAGCAGGTACTAGTTGGTAGACATAGTGATATACGAATACAAGTTGCGAAACTTGGTCAGTATTGATGTAGAAGATCGTATCATTCTTTTTTAAGTCATTTGCATTATAACTTTATATTATGTCAATTCCAAAGATCCTGTCACCTATCCAGTGTAAACATTCTACCGATTTGTCTTTTTATTTGTTTCTTCATCTGCGCGATTAAGAATGAGATATCGGTAAATTTACCCCACAGATCTTTTACAGAGCTCAAGTAGGCCTACATGATAGAAGTTTATCCGCCACTAATTCCTATTGTGTTTTCTGGCACGACTAGACTAGACTGTTTCTGGATCTCAAACTAAGCTGAAGTGTGGACGTTGTATGAGGTGTTATTTTGTGGCTGCATTATTGATGAACTAGACTTGGAGCTTCAAGAAACAACGTGAGAACCCAGCTCAAGACAGAATCAATTCGGAGGACATGAGGCGAAACGCTGCGCCCACTGATCTGGCACCGAAACGAGATTAATAATGTGTTTTTGCAGACATACATGACACAAAGGGAGAGAATCCTCTGTGGTCAAAGACGTTGTTTCAGACTAAGCTGCGGTTAAGCCCCAGAGATCAGCCACGCATCAGGAGCCTTAACGGATACCAATGGGAGACGCGACGGAAAGTGACAAAATGGTAAGCTGGCTGGAATAGCATTGTCGCATCTCTGTTATATTATTACTGGACAATAGAGGGTCGCATTTGCACACGGCGGGCTATTCTTTCCGCCAATCAGAGTGCGTAAAATCGGGGGTGTGTCAACTTCTCGACTTTGTTTACGAAATTTGCCGGACGTCTAGGGTTCGATCCTTGCTCCTAACCATCAGTAGAGGCCATTGGGAGAGCCTCATGGTATTGTCTTTTAATCACGAATAAATCTTAATCTGAACCTGACACCGGCAAGGCGTAAATCCGAATGCTTGACTCATTTCATGGGCAATACTCCAGGACACTCCTACCTTGAGCTTGATTTAGGATGAGGAGCAGGATTAGAGAGGAGAAACTCACAGGGGAGAATCGTTACTCAATGATAATGTATAGGAAGTGCCCCAGACGTTGCTTTTCCATCCTTAACGCCACCCCAACACTGCCGTTGACCCTTAACCAAGCTCTAAGCGGGAGTGTTCTTATATATTGCGTAGGAAATTTACCGGAGTTGCGGGGTCAACAAGAGTGTTGTACTGCCGAGTGCAAAGAACGCAAACCTCTTTTACATTACTGAACAGCTACTCCAAGACTTCATTAGCTTTAACAGCTTGTATTCAAGAAATCTGCATACTCATTGTAATACTTTGTGGCCGTATACAGTATAACCCTTACGTTGGGAAACGCACTGTCGTAACCTCGGGAAACTCTCAAAACATTAGTGGTTTTCAACGTGGTTAACGCAATACATTAACTAACGTACGGTTTATTCATACGGCCACTGGTCCCAAACCCCTTATTACTACATCAAATTTTACTCACCAACTTGGACACAGCACAAACTTAACATTCTGTGGACAAGACATCTGCAAAAAATAAGTCGTGAGAAACCTCTGTCTATCATATCGTTGTTAGTGTCTTCTTCATCTTCACTGTAATACCTTCCGATTGAGATCTCACCGCTGACTTTCACGTTTCCGTTAAGATCTCACTCTATCCGTGAAGGATTGCTAGTATCCACTGTCACTGGGTGTAATATTATACTTCTAAGGTCTCGTCTGCATGAGTGTGTCTTACTGTAACAAGGCACATGCGAGTCACCCAAACTTAATAGCGGCATGTTCTTTGATCAGCAATGGCGTAATTAGAATGGATCTGTATTTGTTTTACTTATTAAATCTCTCTCGTCTCTACCCTGGATCGTTGGCAAAGATCTTGCTCGGGCTAAAATTCCGCTTTTCTCGTTTCCCGAGTACAGTGATGTCAACCAGCGACTTCTGTATCACTTGCAGTGCTCCTGACTCCACTTCTCAGTTCATGGACGGGTGTCTCAGGGGTAATTTACACAGACAGACACACAGACAGATACACACACAGACATATACAAACAAACAAACAAACAAACAAACACAAACACACACACACACACACACACACACACACACACACACACACAAAAACACACACATATTCACACACATACACACACACAGACACACACACAGACAGACAGACAGACATACAGACACACACACACAGACACACACACACATAGACACACACACAGACACACACACACACACACAGATACACACACACACACACACACACACAACAGAAAACAGCCGACTTTCGTGAAGCAAGCAGCACCATTACAAGACAATGAGACATGTCCCTTTTCGCTAAAGAAAATGATAAAAGAATGAGAAGTGGACATATTATTCTTTCTCCGTCCCCACAACAGATCTTTCTTGTATGGCTCCTATCATGGTTTTTCAGGCGTTAAAGCACCATCCTGGAGTCCGTCGACTCCACTTAATTGCTGCGACAACCTAAATGCAATATTTTTCAGCCATCTCATTTTTTATAACAAAATTAAAGTTGGCAAACGCTTTAAATGCGATTAACAAGACCATTTTTTGCCAATAATTAATAATACAGTCGACTGGTTCAGTTTTAACAATAGGGGAACATGGAAAAGTTGTGATGAAAGAAGTTGCGATAATCCAGCGCACAGAAATTAAGAAACAACATTGTGACGAGTGGAAAGTACTGGAAGTTGTTTTTAAGCGAACTGTGATTAAACGGAGTCGACTGCATTTCTTCCATCATGTTTATTATCTTTCGGTTGATTGGCATCTCCGCTTTCCATGGTAATGGGACATAATAAGTAGCAGAAATGAGTACAGAGACATTAGCCGCCAGCCATAATTCATGCACTTAGTTTATGCTGGCATTCTCATACGGGGTACACATTTGCCCCATGAAATGAGAATTATTGTCCTCCAGCCAGGGGCGTTACTATCTAGATACTCTTCTCGCAAGAGTAGATAAGGGGTCCTCCTTCTCTGAAACACCAGAATGCTATTAAAATTTTGGCAAGGGCGTTAACAATGTGTTCTGTTCGTATTATTTTGTTTTCAAGGTGTGAAGGGATGGTAGAGTTTTAATGCGTGATACCCAGTTGTATTTGTATCCCAAAGGAAAAGGAGAAAGTTAGTGTGTTTCTTATTTGTTTTATTTCTTATTTTTACTCTCCTTTATTTAACGCATATGCAGTTGTGTCGTTTTGTCTGTCAATGTATTTGCCTTGCATATCGATGTTTGATTACCCATTATGTTACTATGTACGCTGGGTTTGAATAAATAAATAGAAATTGAAACTGAACTGGAGGGTATGTGTTCATGAGGCTTTAACTTTAAAAAACTTTAGGCCAATAGTTTACAGTGATTATGTTATGTTGGGGTTACCAGTTTATGGTACTCGTCTTGAAAGCATAGGGATAGGATTCGATTCCTGGCAATGGCAGCAAAATTCTAAGCTACTGGCAAAAGGTGATTTTCGGTAATCCTTTACTCTGTCAGGTGAAATTCCCAATGCAGCCTCACATCTCCAAGTTCGAACTTTTCAATCTTCTTTCGGAAAGAATTAATTTAAAATATTCGGCTCAGCTGGAAGATAAAAAGGTGCCGCTGAGACTGGGTCTTGGCATAATTATGTAAAAATCCTGCCTTCGCCTGAAATAGATCTCGAACGGTTATCAAGATCTTCCAATGATTTGCTCTTTCGATTGTGACAGAAAGAGGGAAACAAAAATCGTTACGATGAGAGAGGAGATAAGGAGAGTGAAAGAGAAAGCGAGGAAGGATACAAATAAAGAAAGAAAGATAACCGAAAGGTGCAGTAATGAAGTTTTTAGATTCCATGATGTGGAGTTCAACCTGTTTTGCATTGTGAATTCATCGACCGACTTTCTGAAGTTGTGACGAAATGCACCGTTCGAAAGGGCGCCTACTCTCCGCTAAATTATGCCAGTGCCTCTATTACTTCCCTTCGGTTGGCCCAGTCTCCTTCCCTGTTTGTCTTTAGCTGGCGAAGAGAATATGACCAAGGTAGTGCAGTGCCTCCATTGTAATACGAATAACAACGTATGCTAAATGTCACGCATGTCCGCTAATGATGTTGAACAGTATCTGGACCGTATAGCTTGATCTAGAGTCTAGAGTCAGGACATGCTGAGTTCTTTCGCTTAAGTATCTCCAACATAATAATTTTCTTACTTCTTCAACAAAATGGAGACTCGGACTAATCACCACCAATCCTTTTAGTGAAGTTCCCGATCTACTCGTATGTCTCAGTGGCAGTAAAAGTTATATGAACCGCAAGTTGAAACTAGTTACCAGAACAACCTGAAATATATTTTGCTCTCGCCAAAACCACTGCTTTCTAATGTATTAATGGTCAGTGCATTATAACTTGGTCAGATAAGACAATTCCGAAACAGTTACTGATTCAACATATCGACGGTCTTCGAATATATAACCGGCCAGGTTGACTATAGCTACGTCATGTTTGAACTTGGCCCATTCTATGCGAAGACCGACGAAATTTGAGACCCCTAGGTTAAGAGGTGTAAATTTTTATACACGAAAAACAAAACCGGCCTAGGATGTTCATCTTTATATACAGTACTACATTAAATACAACGCTTTTGGTCAGCACGGATGGGATGTACCCATTCACACGAACCCTTGGCACGGACCTCGCGCAGCAGGATCAGCAGGGGGCCGAACGTGTCATTACTGCTGTCTCATGATTTAGCCATTGGCACTGTGGAAACTTCTCATTAATTTGGACTATTTCTTCACAACGAGCTGTGCTTTTATTCATTTGGGCACTGACGAAATGGCAAAGAAACTGAATGGTCTGTGGGGCAAGCTGGGTACTATCTCATAGAAACTTAGTAGGGGCTTCTCATGAAAGGAATTAATGCGGCAGCGTCATGATGGATCCTTGCGTTGTATGCTATGCTAGGTTATATGGGTGGCTACTTTATTTAGAGTCTAGTTTACGTGGAGCGGGATGGGGGGGGG
>JAWQUT010000325.1:199252-211768 GCA_033807755.1 Ellobium chinense
CTACCACCACTACCACCACTACCAACCACCACTACCACCACTACCAGCCACCACTACCACCACTACCAACCACCACTACCACCACTACCAACCACCACTACCACCAATACCACCACCACTACCACCACTACCACCACTACCACCATGACTGCTAGCGTATGCTTCTCCATTTCCATGGTGTTTCATCATGCTTTCTACTTTTATCTCCTCTTCCGCATTCCTCACCTCAACCATCACCAACCACCGACAGCCACCACCATCACACCAACTGCCAGAACCGCTACTACCACCACAAACAGCCGCAGCACCACTAACACCACCGCCGTCGCCGGCGGCACATCCATCATCACCACCAACGAAGGTGAAGCCGCTGATTGTAAAACCCACCTTAGATTGTCTTTCCAAGGTAGAAATACTGGATTATAAAAAGGCATGCATATAAACTCACACAACCAAAGGACAAGAAATACTGAATTGCAAATAGCATGCATATTAACTCACGCCACCAGAAGTGTTTTAGTTTTTTGAAGATGTGGGACATGAATCACAAAACATTATTCACTTCGCTCATACGAGCAAATGGTGATAAAATTAGTCTTAAGTTTAGTCTGGTTTACCATAGACTAGCTGTGATCCAGTATGTATAGACTAGTATTTAACTTTGAACAGTGCTGTCTGTTCATCTTTCTGTTCCATTAAAAACAATGATTTGTTTTCGCATCGTTTACTTTAGTCTCACGTCAGCATTTTGCATGAACAAAACATCTGTCACATTACATGACCTCGGTGTTGACAAGACCTTATTCCCTGTATTGATAGCAATAAAATTGGCTTGACAGAAGAGGCTACAGAAAATCAAAATACTCCTTTGAATTAATTATTCCACTGGCGAAGCACAGTCAAGAGTAACATTTATCCTGAATTAATGAACACTGATACAAAAGCCCACTGATTAATAGTGTTGACAATGCTGCAGATGGTACCGTACAAATATGAGAGAAGTTGTAACAGAACAACCTACACCTGATGCATAGATCGCTCTCTGAAGGTAACAGTCAGCCGCCGGTTCGGACGGCGCGGCTAAAAATAGATCGCTTGCGGGACTCAGTTTCAGCTAGCAGCGTTCTGAAGCACCCTATTGCGCATGCATGGTCATCCGAGCATTTCAAGTCACAACACTAACAATCATTACTCCCACTTTCCGTTTTGTTCTATTGTCAGAGAAATATGTTTTGTTGATATGGTCTGTTACATAGGCTTTTATTATTGGCTAATGCATCTACCCGATTTGGGGCGAGATCTGGTGACGCCATTACATTATTTTCAATTCCTTTTCACTTACATCAAAAGTGATCTTTGTTTGGAGTAGACTAATTAAGATTGTTCTGCTAGTCCTTCAAAGAATCAACTGATTTTTATCTTTTATGATAAAGGAGGTTATCAATTTTAGCAGAAAGTTGGTTTTTTTTTTTGTTTTTGCAATGACAACCCATTGCAACTCATGTGCGATCTTGTTGAATTGTGGACACATTCTTATGGTCAAGTTGATATTCTTGTAGCAGACTTACAAACATGCATTGAATCCGTCATGACCTGGATGGAAGCAAACAAATGGAAACTGAATGGCGATAAAACCGAAGTCATGCCCTGTTCCACAGAAACAAAACTAAAGTTGTTGTCACAGACAGGCATTTCGATCGCGGGGTGTGACGTAGCTTTCTCTGAGAAGGCAAAGAATCTTGGTGTTATTTTTGACAGTACTTTATCAGTGGAGAGCCAGGTAAATCAGTTAACTAGAACATTATATTTTGAACTAAGAAGAATAGGGTGCATAGCACCCTATCTCTCAATGGATGCTGTTAAAACTCTTGTTTTAGCTTTTATACTATCACGGCTGGATCACTGTAATTCACTGTTAACAGGATTGCCAGAGGATAAGCTAAATAAACTTCAGAGGATTCAGAACAATGCGGCGCGATTAGCACTTAAAACATCAAAAGTCCACCACAGCCTTCCTCTTCTTAGAACATTACACTGGCTACCTGTAAAAGCTAGGATTGAATATAAAGTGGCAACACTCTGTTTTCGAGCCCAGGAGTCATCTGCACCATCATATCTGGTAGATGTAAATTGCCCATATACACCATTAAGAAACTTAAGATCCAAAATTTTAAAACAGCTATCTGTACCTCGATCTAATTTAAGGAAGTATGATGACAGGGCCTTGTGTTATTCTGGGCCACTTATTTGGAATTCATTAACAGAAAAATATTAGAAATTCTTCCAGTTTTAATCATTAAAATGCCAGTTAAAAACACATCTATTTGTAAAGTATTTGTCAGAGTAGCTACTGCAGTCCGTACTTGGAATGCTTGCTGTATCAAGAATATTTTTGAAATGTATGTCTATATTATGCAATAAGTATGTACGAGTGTGTATGTTTATGCTTGTAATGTGGCTAGTGTTTAAAAGAAATGTATGCGATGTAAAGCGCCTCGAGCTTTTCGGGGGTGAGGCGCTATAAACATTCTCTTTAATATTATTATTATTATTATTATTACATTAAAATCTACGCACATTCCTTCCCGAAGTCCGAACTAATCTTAACATTTTCCAGTGTCTCCACTGCCAGCCAACAGTCCCATCCATCATTCCACGACCTTAACCCTAATGTCCTTATCCCATGTGACCCTCCACCGGATAATTCCACAAATAATGTCTGTTAGGCGAGTCCGGAAATTGCTTTAGCTCCCCTGGGCGCTAGGGCAAATGCACTACGTTCAGCAGAGAGTGTACATGACTTGTATGCACCAATTTTGCATTACACATTTTTACAGATAGCCTAAAATAGATTTTCACCATCTCTTATTAGTTTGTCGCTTTGAAGTACACGTAGGCTACGTAAGTTAACATAGTGTCCTCTGATACTACTAAAACTGCGTTGGTTATTTTGATATATATCATAATTAAGCTCGTAAACTACCGAAGCTTGAATCAGAAAGGTAAAAAGGGCCAGGAGGTCGCAAGATTTGTCCAGAGCCATAACAGACTCAAAGACTCTTTGAAAAACGCCGAGTGAGACATTTTTGTTATGTTTGGAGATATTTGGTTTAAGGGCATACATACAAAATGTACCAGAAAATGAAAAAACCGGAAGTTAAAACAAAAGACTTTAATTCACGCAGAGGGAAAACTGTTTCACAATGCCGTACCTCTCATTCACAAAGCATAAATCTATGCATGGAAAACTGCCAGTCATACCAATAAATACATATAAAGAATATTATAAATAAAATACATGACCAAGTCAATGCTAGCCACAGCCGCGCGGCACCCTGCTTTCCCCTTGCTCTAAAACCAGATACTCATTTACATCTGAGTTAAATGGGAATGAGGAGTTAAATGTCATTCCCAAGGACACGACAACGTGAAATGCCCTGCTCGGGGGTCGAACCCATAAATACTGAACGGTGGAATCTTCAGATTGTGAGAGTGACTCACAAACCGCACAGCCACACTGCGCCCTATTATATTATACTCATATAATCTATATTAATAAAACGCTTCAGCCAAATTTGTGTCACAGATTTCTTGAGAACTACGTAACGTAAAAACATACGGTTTTCACCTAAATTCGTAGAAAAATACACAAAAGGTAACTATACACATCAGTCCTCTTTTTTTTTTTTTTACCCTTTTTAAAAAAACAGAATGTGTATAGCAACGAAATACAATCTCCGATAGATCTTTTCAATCCGCCCGATTCGCCAATCGTCCTACTTTTTCACGGAGTCTAATGCATTCGTCTATGAACTATGATGCCTTTCGGTGCGCTAGGTATTCTTTCGCCGCTGGTGCGTTGCCTGCCTGCCCATTTGTAAAATGGGGTGTTAGTCTTGTATAGAATAAGAAAGAAAGCAAATCTGTGTGGTAAGGATTAAAAGAGTGAGCGTAGAGGTAGTTGAGAACTTGCCTAGTAATGATGAGATCTTTCACCATCGTAAGACTTACATTAGTGCATCGGTAGTGAATTCACTTTCAGGAATGTTCAACATGCAGAGGTTAATGTAATTCTTACGACAGTGAGAGGTTCACAAGCTCTCGGTTCAGAAGTGGGAGATAATAGAAATACTCAAGCGAACATGGGTACGAAACTACAAGAATGATAACAACGGTTAGGAGGGAAAAGAGAAGAAGAATAAGAAGTTGTAGAGAAAGAGAGACATTTACAAGCATTTTTGTCTCCAAACCTCAGTCAGTTTACTAGGAGTGCTCTCCAAATAAAGGGACATAATATAAGGGCAATTAATTGCTCTATCCAGCTTTAAACTGTCAAAGCTCGTAAGTGAATGTTTTAAAAGGCTTTAAAAAAGCTACCGACTGAACTATAAACTCATTTTTCAACGAAAGTTCACTTACAGGGATTTGGAGAAATGTTCTTCAGTCGCAAACACGATACGACATAAGAGGGAACCGAAACGCATACCCGAAAACGAAAGACTACAGGGAACGTGAAAAATGTGAAGCAACTCTACTCTCATTAAAACCATGGAGTTTCCCATTCCATGTGGAACTGCTTTTATATCGTCCAAGGGTACTATGAAAGCACAGAGTTCTAAGTTACAATAAAACTATCATTAGAATGGTAATTACATTTCCATGTATTTACTGCGAATTTCTATTAACTGTCGGGAGTCGTAAAAAGGTGAATGCATTATAGAGAGAAATTGTGAATCAGTTGGGAGCAGACTTTTTCACTGTATACAGTTTCATAGTTCTACCTATCAGTTGGAACAGCTGAACATTTTTCAGCCTGCAAAACTCTTATAATCAAGGGATGAATTTCATTTACCCCTAGTTCATCTGAAATGTAGATGAGCTCTCTCAAAAGAGTACGCGTAATAGTGAACTGTCTGACGGAATGGTGGTTTAATATGAGGCTAGCGAAGGACTCTGACCAAATTCGACAAAATCAGTCTTGCATCCGTGTGCCAGCCAACCCAACTTAATACTCCTTAATTATTCGACGTATTAAAAGTATTATACAATGTAAAAAAAAAAAACTGTAAAAAGTATTGGTATACTTTGTGAAGAAAATTGCAGTGGAAAATATTGGTTTAAAATATACGAATGTAATATCTCACCTGTCTTGATTTGGCGGCTGTAGGGGGGCGGGGGCGCATAGACCTACAAGTATCGACTTAGCTGTACTACTTTTCCTGGCTGTGACACGGGTTTAGAAGAATACAAATATAATCTAATATTAACACTTGTGTGTTACGTTTAAGTACAACATACAATACATAAGAGAATCACATACTGAACAATAATACCATTACAATTTCCAGAGACAAATAAACATACATGCACAATCTCATTAAATCCAATACACAGATCCAACATCATTCTATGAGAAAGATTGACGTTTTGAGAAAGAAGAACGGGGTATAATATTAATATGGAGAGAGGAGTATTTATAAGGCTCATATCAGCTAAGAAGACACTATAATAGCAAAAGACGACGTACAAAGTAGAATTAATCATTCAATATATTGTATTATTTTGTATCTTCGACTTACGATGAACAAGTTATTTGCTCAATGTAGAACGTGTGCATCCTAAAGTTCTGCAGCGATTGATTCCTTTCCTTAAATCTAAACTTCTGTCGAGGCGGCAAGGATGGTTAAATCTTGAACAAATTTGACGTAATCTATATTAATAAAACGCTTCAGCCAAATTTGTGTCACAGATTTCTTAAGAACTACGTAACGTAAAAACATGCGGTTTTCACCTAAATTCGTAGAAAAATACACAAAAAGTAACTATACACATCAGTCGTCTTTATTTTTTTTACCCTTTTTAAAAAAAAAGAATGTGTATAGCAGCGAAATACAATCTCCGATAGATCTTTTCAACCCGTCCAATTCGCCAATCGTCCAACTTTTTCACGGAGTCTAATGCATTCGTCTATGATGCCTTTTGGTGCGCTAAGTATTCTTTCGCCGCTAGTGCGTTGCCTGCCTGCCCAGTTGTAAAATGGGGTGTTAGTCTTGTAATATTATATTTTAACGATATGAACTGGGAGTAACCTGAATCCCTCTGTTTCATTTTTTAAAAAAAGTGTTTCGATATCATTACTCTTTATAGTCTCTGTAAATATTGTTATAAGCTTTCCTTTGGCTGATGCCTTTGAAATATTGGGTCTAAGTCTACCAGATGCCCTCTACGGTAATGCTGCCGCGTTAGAGTCTAGTTTGGAACCGAGATATCGAGGTAACAACAACAACAACAACAACAACAACAACAACAACAACAACAACAACATCAACAACAACAACAACAACAACAACAACAGAAACAACAAGATCAAACATCAACAACAGCAATAGCAGCGGCAACAACAACACACACACACTAACAGACACACAAGCATATATGCCCACACACACCGACTTCCCCCCATATGCAAGACTCTCATACCCCTACAAATNACAACAACAACAACAACAACAACAACAACAACAACAGAAACAACAAGATCAACATCAACAACAGCAATAGCAGCGGCAACAACAACACACACACTCTAACAGACACACAAGCATATATGCCCACACACACCGACTTCCCCCCATATGCAAGACTCTCATACCCCTACAAATACAAACACCTCAAACCTAGATACAAAACTAATATGTTTACCTGGACAATGAATGTCCATTCTGGGGCAAACACGCTATTGCACTAGAGTTCACCATGCGTTTGTTCGATATGCTCACTGATTACACAGCTCATAAAAGGCCGGCCGATATGGCGTTTGCAGTCACCCATATTATTATATTCATATAATTATTATCATTCACCCTTTGATAGGAAAGAGGTCTTTGTCTCGGGGTGACTGGTCTTTTTTTTTTTTTTTATCTTTGTCTTATTGCGGAAATGGGTTGCTTGTTGCCAGAAGGCAGTGTAGACATGAGTGCATTATCTATATGAATAAATCTGATGACCCCGGATGCATGGTAAAAGGAGGGAGACGCAGTAGGACTTATTAATGGCGTTATGAACCATGTCATTATAAGGTGAAACCACGCATGAAATATCTGTACATGTATTGTTTCGATTTACAACGGATGGTTGGAAGGCAAGGGTATGGGTATGTGGGTTAGGGGATGAGGGGAGGGGAGGGAAGGTTGGCGTGGGGAGGGCAAGGTAAGGCCAAGCTTGAGCCAGCAGCGTTTATCTAATCCTAATTATGCGCGCGACGGATCTGTACGCATCAATCTGTTACTTAACCTATGCCGGAACCAGTTTCCATCCAATTTACAAACCGGCAATCGCTTATGATGAATTTGTACTCTTGTTCATTGACCTGACAATAGGCAGCTTACGTAGGTGACAATAAGGCCCCTACGAGGTCACGTGCTCTCCTAGCGTATAATATCATGTGTTACTGCTTAGCGCTACTTCGTTAATTGTGAGCTTGCGCATTAATGTTGGGATCTCTTACCATCGTAAGAATTATATTCCTGCCTTGGTGCTAAACGCATCGTTACTAACGCTCAACATGCAGACTTAGTGTAGTTCCTATATGGTAAAAAAATGCTGTCGTTAGTGCGCAAGCTCTCAAAATATTGACATTGATCGTGTCATTGTTTGGTCAATTCTAGTACGGTATTTTTGAAAGTATCAGTCACCACTCTATCCCCCTCTTTCTACCTTCAGAAGACTAATTACGGGTGAAGAGCTGATTCCAGTACTCATTGCCCTTGATAAAAAATAAGGAATAAGAAGTGGATAGCAATCCGATATTTAACGTGAATATCCTCGCTGAAGGACTGGTTGCCCTGAATTCATTCTTTGATCAGATATTTTTTCATGCCTAGCAAATCTTGCATTAATAATAGATCAAAGAAATTAATTATCGAAGTACTACGAGTCAAACAATATGACTTTATCCCTTGTGAGCGAACTTTAAGCACTTTCATGGTTACCTGTGGCAGCTCGTTAATTAAATCTTGTTTATAAACGGCAGAAGGAAGACTTGTTTTTATGAAGCCCGGCTGTGGGTGTTTATGTATGTGTGTGAAAGATTGTTTTCGTCTTGTAGATGAACTGTTATGCTGCATAAATATAGCCAACACAAGATCAATAAACTATTGTTATTGCGACATTGACATTCAAGTTGCTGGCTCAGATAGGAGCAAACATTTTAGTTACAAGCACCGGAGCTTAAAATACCCCACTCAAAGCGTTTTTCAAAGCGTTTTTCTCCATCTCGGCACTTCCGGATCTTTTTTATCGTTCTTTCGAAATGTCACGGTTAAAATATTTTTCTCCTTCGATTACCCTTCAGGAGGCTTTGTTTGTGTTTTAAAGTTGTGCAAAGGCAGAGCCTTGGAAGTACATGTGGGGTGTTGATAGGAAGGGCAAGGACTCATGGATACGGACACTGGTCCACCAAGTTCCCTTCTACTTAATATGCTGCTAAGCGTAGACGCCCCCATTGTTATTGCTTGTCTGTTCCGTCGTTTCCATCTCATGACGAGCAGATTATGGCATGTGGTGAGCACTGAAGGATATCATATTACTGTCTGAATGAAAAACTGTCATCTTATGTAAAATATCATATTTATTACCGTCGCTGCGTTGTCTTAATCGTATTCATCATCAATAAAGTGACAGATGAGGTTCAAGAAACAGACGAGGTTCAAGAAACACTGCTTAAGTGCTAAAGAGCTCCACCACCTCCAGGACCACCCTCAGTCACAACCAACATGGCCGCTACCAACGTCATCACCATCGCTACCACCACCACCACATCAACAACAACAACAGCAACAACAACGACGACGACGACGACGACAACAACAACAACAACAACAACGACGACGACAACGACAACAACAACAACAACAACAAACAAACAACAACAACACCAACATAAACAATAAGAGCAATAAAGAAGCCAGATTAGCAGCAGCGTCAACAGCAGCTACAACAGCAACATAAACGAAATCAGTTATGGGATATCTTGGACTAGCACAGTCATCTTTACTCTTCTCAACTCTGCAGAAGAATTAATGTAATCACCGTTTTCACCATCATCATCAACATCACTATCACCATCACCACCACCACAACCACTACCACTATCGCACCATCTCGATCTCTGCCATCCCAGTATTTCCACCACTCCTCTCCTGCTGTTGGCTTCAACAGCCACCGCCACCATAAACAGCATACCCATCCGCAACATAGGAGACAGCAGCAGCACAACATGAGTACAAAAACCACGACACACTGAAAATTCCCCAGTATCACCACAAGCTTCACTACCACAGCATCAGTACAAGAAAGCCAGGGAACGCTGGACATTGTCCACAGTACAAAACCCAGGACACACCAGAAATTCCCCGGTATTACCATAGACTTCGCCACCACAACATCAATACGATACAAACATTACCACAAACTCCTGCCACAACATCAGTACAAAAAAAAAAAAAAGAGAAAACAAAAAAAAACGGGGACACGCTGGAAATTCCCTAGTATTACCCACAAACTCCGTCAGCTAATCATCAAAATGATACCAATTAATTATCGCAAACTTCGCTGCCACGGCATCAGTGCGAAGAAAACCAGGACACACCGGAAATTCACCATTATTACCATAAGCGTCAAGCATGCGAGTTTCGCCGCGGGCCAGCTGTCCGTCAACCGCCGGCCTTTATAAGAATTATCCGGCATAATCTACCCAGCGATTGTCAGCATGGGGCATGTCTTTGCCTCCCTGGCCGTTGGCAAATAATATTAACAACAATTTATAGCAGTCCGGGGGATTTCCTATGTGTCAATAAATTTATTTACATTCATCGATTCTCTCGGTGACATCCCCCTCTTCCAAGTCCCTCCCTCGTTCTTTCCGTAACCTATGTCTCCACAAACCCCGAACTGTCTCCTCTTCTTTTATTAACATAGTCAAGTCCGTTTAATCGCAATTCTTCGGGTGCATGGAAAACGTCCTGATAAAAGGCAATTGCCATTACCTACTGAATAAAAATTTTAAAAAAAAATGCAGCAGAGCAGTTTGTTGTCAAAGGAATATGCTGGTTAAAGAGAATGTGCTATTGTGCAGATTGTCATTATGTATACTTGGCTGTGTTTAAAGCAGTTATCAGAATGTTTTCAGCTCTCATATTTCACGCCTTTCACCTCTCTCTCTTTCACTCTTACTCTCTCTCTCTCTCTCTCTCTCTCTCTCTCTCTCTCTCTCTCTCTCTCTATCTCTCTCTGCCACTCTTTCTTTCTCTCTCTCTTAGTGTTAGACTGTTTCTTTTGCCCAACTCTATTTCGCTATACTTCACAGGATTTCTCTCTTACTAGACAGCTTTCATAGTCCATTCTTAATTATTATGCTTGCACGGCCAGTCCGGCACCGCAAGCCACATCTCCAGTCTATCATCACTTCCGCTTCCGCATTTCCATTACCATGATTGGCTGATATGGTCTGTTACATTGGCTTTTATTGGCTAATGTACCTTTCACTTTCGGAAGCGAGCTTTAATGAAGCAATCACGCTACTGTTTTGCTTTAACTGGAGGTGAGCTCCATTAGAGTTGACTAATTAAGAACAGTCTGTAACTCAACCTGGTCGTGGTCTTGTATTAGACATTTTGCCTTGCTTCAAGTCGATTTATTTAGAACTTGATGACAAAGTTGGTCTTCTGTTTAATTCACCGTCTCTTTTTCCTGTATGAACTATTATGTAGTTAGCATTTCTTCATCCCTCAGGAATATCGATTTGACAGATATCAAGCCTTGAAAGTCTTCAGTCCTTGACCCCCCTCAGGCGCCTCCTCTGCACTTTCGCTTCGCAGCCTCAGGTCTGTCAGGAGTCTGGTCTCTTTCTAAGCGACTTGACCTGTTCTTTCGGCCCTCTGTTATATAGTTAGATGCTCTTCGACCTTTCTCTCATTCATCAACCCTCTCATTGATTTCCTCTGTGATACTGTCACACTATCACTATTCTATCAGCTCAGCCCTTGTCCCCAGAGAAGTTTTTGTAGCGCAATTCACTCAGTCTTGGCACTGTTTAAACCGAAGTGTTTTAACTCCACTTTACACACAAGGCTAAAATTTGCTTCATTGACAATTGAGAAGATTTTTTTTTTCAAAAGTTTTGTCTGTAATAGGTCATTTACCCGTTCAATGAACCGGGATAGAGCAGTTTGCAACAACAGGTAGCAAAAGAAAATTTAGACCCATCATAGTGCGTAACAGAGTAAACTCGTTTTCACGCACTTTACGTCTGACCAGCCAACAAAAGAACGTGGTCATTCGAATAGGCCAGCTAGACAATTGGCGAAAGCTACCTGTCAAATCACGCAGCAAAGGCGTTCAAAGGTCACATAATGGGAGAAATAATTTCAGCTTATTGTTGCTTTCTTCTAAATCGTGATCCAGTCACTCGCTAAACACACAGTAATGATACGACTTTTTTGAATTTTTGACTGTATTCTATAGCTTCTTCGCAGCGTTCTCGATGTCACAAATTTGAGCTTGCGATATTTCAAAAAACTAAATATGCATATGGAACACCCCATCTAACAGTTAATAATTAGAAAAGCCAGTTCTGCACCACTCTAACCATTGTTCTTAATTTCCTCACCTGTTATGTATTCAAAGCCTATATTACACATTTATTGACTCGACCACTTATTTATAATCGCACTGTTAGGAATACCAATTTCGTCTCTATCACACAATATTAATTTTTGTCTTTGGATGTCACTATTAGAACAACTAGGGGCCGTGTGGGTATTGCTGTCTCACTTGGGCATTAACGGTAACTATGAAAAGCATCATTGATATTTTTGGGGAATTCCCGGAGTTACCATCCGCCTACAGAGCCAGACAGCACTTTGGGGGGGGGGNGGGGGGGGGCCAGATTACCATGGATGCTTTAGGTAACGATACTTTAAATTTCTATTGAATTACAATGAAAAGATGTCCCAGTGTGTACAGATGGAAACAAGAAACCTTGACACCACCACTGACAATAGATGGATTGAAAATGGCATCCGCCTACATTGCAAGTGTCAACTCGAAACGAAGTTTGAAAACAAACTTCCATTGCGGCTTAAGAGGGCAAGAGAAAAGAAAAAAAATCGCGTCATTTACATTTTCAGAGGCAAAGAAATGAGCATGCGAAATGTCAAGTCGATTCTGGTAACTATAAAAGCGCAAATCCTAACAAAATAAAAGAGCTTGATTGTTTTCAGCATAATATTTTCTGCTCATTTCATATTTGCCTTTAATCACATTTTGAGGTTTGAGAAGTCTAGCATTCTGAACACGTTGTCCAAGGCAAAATAATGAGGTGGATGTAGGTTAGTTTTGAAAACTTGGAATACAATATCAAAACAAAACTTTACTTTTTTTTTTGTTAATAGGAAAAGAAGGATGAATGGAAGTTCACAGCAATAGAAATAATTCAATGTATCACCAATATATATA
>JAWQUT010000325.1:216584-231046 GCA_033807755.1 Ellobium chinense
AGACAACGAGATCAAAAAAAAAAAAAGAGAGAGAATGTCAATAATTTCTCTGAAGAATGAGTGTGTTCTAATCATACCCGTAATAACCTGGGTGCCAGGAAGGCTGCCGATAATACGTCGACGTTTAAGGCAAAAAATCTGCCATAGCAATAGCTTTAAAGCTAAAAATAATAACATTCATCCCTTCCTTCAACACTTCTCTCTTGTTCTTTGTCTCTGTCTTCGTTCTCAACACCTCCTTTTTCCCCTCCTCATAAACATTTTTTTTCCTCGTTCCTCTATTTGGCTCCCCCGCTTCTATTAAAAAAAAACAACCAAACAACAAGCACGGCCCCCCTTGGCCAAGACTTTACTTGGCCCATGCGTATATCCGCCTCTGGGTAATGGCACTGGCTGAACTCTCACAGCAAGTGGAAACAGAAAATGAAGGGTTTCATGGCAAAACGCGTTATCCACCAAAATGAATTTTTAGCTTATTCTACATACTTCATGTAGCAGTAGGAGTGTTTAGTATACATGTATATTTCCATTCCATAGAAGGACATTTGATCTATATTATTTAAGACCTAAATTTCACCTTTCACATAAAAATATGCTTTGAATCTGGTCTGTTTTGCCACAACCCTCGAATGGTGTATAATGCGTTTTGCCATGAAGCCCTTCAAATATTGTTTACCGTCTTTTTTGTGCTTACTGGGAAAGGCTATGTGCGGATATAATTAATAATGAAGCCTCTCCCTGGGCTGTAATATAATATTTTAATGCAGGCATATACTTTCAAAGCAATTAAGCAATTAAGTGTGATTATCCGGACAACAAACATCAGTCGCTACGTAACATCTTTCTTTACTGTGTCCTTCATGATGACAACATATAGTCGGTTACTAATTATTAGGTTTTTGCTGCATAGGGGTGTATGTATGTGGTATACAGGAGGTTTTCAGATTGAGATACATTATGTAAATCTCCATTCCTCTCTCCCATCCTCATTTTGTTCGTCCATTCATGCATCCCTCCACCCATTCATCAATCAATCAATCAATCAATCCGAGCGCTCATCCGTCATTCCATCCAACCATACATCCGTTCGTCCGTAGGTCCTTCTTGTCCGTCCATCTATTCCTTTCTTCCTCCTTTCTTCCTCCTCCTTTCCATCTCTCCGTTCGTCCGTCCCTTCCTTACTTTCATCCCTCTCATTATCCATCCATCCATCCATCCATCCATCCATCCATCCATCCATCCATCCATCCATCCATCCATCCATCATCTCTGTCGTCCTCCGCCTATCATAAAACATGGTGACATGGCATAGATGACATATAACATGATGACATGGCATAGATAATAGTGTACTTCTATACTACATGTACATGCTATACTTAGTTAACAGTCAACTGTACAGGCGGAACTATGAGGCCTGCCATGTTGTCAGGGAATCACGCAAGTAGGAAGAACATAAACCGATGAGGGAAACTGGCCTGCCGTTTTGCCAGAAGACAGAGTTAACCCTCAAAGACCCACTGTGCCTTTTATGGCACATGAGCTTGGTGTTTCCAAGTGACATGTAGACATGACTCCTCGAAGAACCAAAGTACAATGGCACATGTATTATTACATAACAATAAATAGCTTATACAGACAGTAAAAAAATTATGTCAAAAAATATCTAAACCATTTACTCAAAACATCTAAAAGAACCAGCTGTGTCACTATAGTAACTTTACTACTCTTGGGACTTGTAGGGTTAATAAAGAGACTGTTGTTGTCGGAAGGCCCTAACATTGTCGCTCTAGTGAAGTCTTTAGTGTACTCATTGTACCGAGATTTCGCAGTTTCAGGTGTCACAAAAAAAAAATGTTAATTCCAATCTTTTTCTCCTCCACCTCACTCGCCCTCATGTCTTTCTCCAGAGTATACTATGTGAGGAAGAGGGGGAGGGGGACTTTTTGGCTCCCATCTTTTGATACGCCCTTGATTCTCCATTCCTCTGGACCGTGTCTGGTGAACGGAAGGCGGGTGTCGGCCAAGTCTCCTTGATAAATGAAAAGCGCTACCGTCTGCTGACATTCAGACGCCTTTAATTTTGGGCCATTCCATGGCCATTCCATACCACATCAATTTCTGCAAACCAGACGCAGAGAGCAGTGAAATGTGGCACAAAATATGGTGCAAAGAATTAACAAACGAGAAAGTGTTTTTGTTTTTTTTAGGGGTGAAAGGGAAGGGCTTGAATTTTTCTGTAGGCAAAAAAAAAACAAACAAAAAACCAAACAAAACTTCAGCGTCATGACCAAAATTAGGCCCAGCCTCTTTAGAGAGTAAGGAAGTCACGAGATCGAAAAGCCTGCACTAAAGGGCACCTTCCTTTGAAGATCTTCTGTTGTCTCGTTCTTCGAGCATGAACGTTTTTCTAACTCCAAACAACAAAGTTATGTTGTATATAATTTTACGTGGATTCATTTTTTTTTAACATTACAGCCAATGAAATGAAAACTGCTAAACAATCTAAGTAATAGTGAACAATCGTTACTTACATTTCATATAAAAGCCGCTCGAGCAATATCCACGGAATGTCTCTTTTCTACGACTCTTTGACTCGCATCGCGCCATCTACAATATATGATTTTTAAGTGAGTGGCCATTTGCGTAGCCACATTCCGCCGGCCGTTCCTTCTCAGTGGGAGACAGTTCTGTTCTGTTCTTGATGTAAACACTCCTCCATCAATTTCTGTGCTTGGCCTGTTTTGCTTTATGTTGCTTATGATATGGGATCGCTGGATAACTAGAGCAGAGAAAATTGTTTTGCTTTATCAGATTTTTAGACTGCTTTTGTGATATCATTTAAACTGTTCTTGCTGAGAGATAAAGAAGTTTTATCGTGAAAACTATTAGTATGAGGAGAAGATATTTCAAACTGGTGTCTAGTGGATGTAATCCTTACCCATTACTTAGCGTGAGATGGATTATAGCCGAAAAAAACCGTAAATTATTTTTGGGCAAAGATAGATTTATTTTGTTTTGACATTGTTTTGTCATTTGACTTTAAAATTGTGACAAGCAGAACTTCCCTTTTTTTGGTTAACCCATTAATATTCTAGCAATCATAGTAGCATATTTTGATATGCATGTAGGTAGCAGTGTTCTGGTTATATATTCATAAAATGCTGACATGTATTGTTTCGGGTTTGTATTATAAGTCTCCTAAAATAAAGTTGTAGAATACAATGCATTAGCAAGCAACCGAATTCTAACATTATGTAGACTGTCCAGAGCTACGGAGCCAATTGATCCAAATCCGTCGGTGGATAAAAATTCTCAGGGAAGTCATAGAGGAAGTGTACATTTTCATTTGTAATCAGTCTAAGACTGTGGCAAGGGTTTCCACTAGAGTGAACGAACTTTCCTGTCAATTTAGCAGAGGATAAATTAGAAGAAAACAAATGATGACGTTACTTCGCTTGTCCTTTTGTCATAAGTGTCAGTGAAAAATAGCCAGGAAGATTTTTGCAGGAATACCCAGTGTGACTTTACTCCAGTGGAGTTTATCAAATAAAAGGAAATCTTTGTTTATCACTCCTGATCAGTGTTGCCAATCGTACGGATGTTCCCCCCACGGTAGGTTAAAATGGCTTTTCGTAAATTGGGAAAACGTCGTGAAATTTATGATTAATCAGGGAAAATGCCTGGTTGACGTATTCTTAACAGTTAATTTATAGGGGTTATTTCTTCTTAATTTGCTTCAACATCGTGCATAATTAGGAAATGTAGGGAAAAAAATCTCTCTCGCTTAAGGGAAAAAGCACATCGCCAGAGTGGCAACTCAACTACTAATATCGAGATGTGAGACGGGGCTACGCAAGAGACTTCCATTGACCAGTTTAAGAGCCTGCGACAGACGTCGATCCACTCTGGTTGTAATAGAGTGTAATACAGTTCAGAGAAGTCCGGTTAATTGCTATCCCCTTAATCAGTTTCTGCCTTATCGATACTTTTTTTTCAGAAAAAAAGGAATATAATTGCATCGGAGCATGTCTGTGAGAAGCCATGGATATTAGCAACTCCATTTAATGACAATGTTTTGGTTCTTTCGAGGATTTTTTTTTTTACGGAATAGACTGTGTAGTGGTAGATGAAGAAGCGGAATAACTTCCACGGTTCCAGAGAAGGCATTGCTCGGAGCTATCTGGACGGAATCAATAAATGAGATTGTTACTTCGGAATTTATTTAGTCTGATGCTGATGGATAGTGGATTGATGGACTATGACTGATTCTTTTGGGATAAAGATATTAAGTGACCTCGTGTGTGATAAACATCAAACCAATTTTGTGTGTTATACCATTTAACTTATAGGTCTATATTGCAACAGTGTTATAAGTAACCGTGCTTATAAGCCTTTAGAAAAAAATTCGGAGATTAAACATGTACTTAGTAGCGTACTTATATGACTACAGATTTAATAACGAACAATGTCAAAGTGGTTCGGAAAATGTATGGAATTAGTACTAGTGGTAAACTTTCGTGGTTAGCAAAATAAGAGGAAAGTTTATTTTATTACATCGCTATCTTCACAGAGATCTCCAAAAACTTTACGGGTATACCTACGTGCGAGGAATGTATCACAAAGCTATTTCTGACTGAATGAATGAATGCTTGCAGTGTTATTTGTTATTAGATCTGGGACAACAATATTTACCAGGATTTACCAGGATAGAGAATTTCTGACCTTGCGATGCCCGTGGAACATTTATTACGAAGCGGCGGAGTGGAACGCCCACTACCCCATCAGGTAGCCAGCTGGTTGTCAGAATGTCAGACAGACGGGACTGACATCTCAGACGAAACGTCAGACCGATAGACAGACTGATAGACATCTTCAGAAGGACTAGTGTTGGTCCAACATCCTAACCCCCAGTGACAAGAAAGACAGATGACCAGACGAGAGAAACTTGATTTTTTGTTTTGTTTTACCTTCACTCATGAACAGTTATATTGTTTACATGCCACGTTGTCACTTTTACTGTACAATATTGGCTAGCACAGATTCGACCAGTCTCTTTAGAGAAAANNGGGGGGGGGGTAAGGTGGACAAACTTTGTACTTAAATCGATGCGTTAGCTTGCGAGGGCCATTATTATGTTGATTCATATTTCATCATAATGTATGACAGATGAACATCATGATGTATGACACAGGAGCATCGCAATATAATTATGTCATAGAAACATCATGATGTATAACATAGAAATATCACAGTGTATGATATAGGAATAATATACAGCATTATTAGCAAAAATGACTTTGAAGCCATGTTTTCCACCAGTGATTTGCGATGTTAAAGCCTGCAGGCCTGGACATCTCTGAGCTAGGATAGAAGTTACTGATCTGTCCCTCCAACCTTAGTGTTCATGAGGCATCCAGACCTAAGTCGTGTTGTTCTCCAGATTTTAATTTTATTGAACGCATATCAAGGCCGTGGAATCTTTGATTTTATTTGCCTGTTGGATACACACACTCTTAATTTCTGATTATTCTTAGCCGAGAGGACCAAACGTAGCCTTTGTATGATTACCCCTACGGACTAAGAATATGTCATGACAATGCTGTTCTAGCCAACATAAATATAAATAACTACCGTTTCCTCTCCGTACTACAACTGGCTCTTTTCTGTAGATGCAGACAAAATAATAAGGGAGAGAGTAAAGTGGAATAGTACGTTCATAGCCTTTCAGTTCCGTCAGTCCTGAATCTGTCTGTACTTTCACAGGCCATGTATCGTTTCTGTTGTTTTTTTTCCTTAATATAATATATCCAGGATTACCATAAGAAATTCTAGCACAGAAATACAGGCCTCATCATTAAAATTCCAATTTACACTTAAGAATATTTCCATCAATCTTCCACTTACGTTGAATTGTCAGAGGTCCGAAATGTAGCTATTCGATAATACAGACCAAGTCATAAGCGCTCATCACGCACTAACTTACGCAACCTCCCGCCGATTACCATCATAATTGGCGCAATTTATGGTATTGACAACTGCACTACACAGGTAAAGACCGAGTACGATTTAGGGTTAATTATCTGTGACTGGTTGCTAGTCGCCAGGTCATATCGATTACTGTTGTGAGTGCAGTAATCGCTGCGAGAAGTTGGTAATGTTGTGTCGTCAAAAGTGCGCTTGTCATACAGTTGGATAACTCAGACATGGAACATCATAATAAGGTCAGTTCCGCTTAATTGCAACTCCTTGGAAGCATGGAAAAGTTGCGATTGACTATTATCCAGCGATTTTTACATATAGAGATAATAATATAGTATTTTCTTATGTGGAATGTTATGCGATTAAACCAAGGTTGCGATTATCCGATTTGCGATCAAGTAAAACCGATTGTGTCGACTGTACTGATACTCTCAATGCATTGAAATTGCCGTGAGGAGATCTAGGAAGAAAGCTTACGCATGGGTCGGCAGACAGACATCTTACTCAAAGATCGACCTGCCGTCGGCATGCAAGCAGACAGACAACGAGATAAAGAATATTGAAGGTGCAGATGTAGGTGCAGATGTAGGTGCAGATAAGGTGACGTGAGACATCATCATAATAGTGTAGTACTCATTCTCCAACAGATACCGATTATGCCTAACTTTGATGCACTAACTTTGTATCTACATCTTTTTAGTTATATCGTTATTGACCCGGGCTTAACGCCATTCACTTTTGCATTCTGAAGTCACCAGCAGCATCATGTTATATGTGCAGATCCAACAGGCAGACAGACAGACAGAAACATCAGATTGACATACAGATAAACAAAAGCAGAGAGAAAGATAGAAAGAGAGGGAACGAGAGAGAGAGAGAGAGAGAGAGAGAGAGAGAGAGAGAGAGAGAGAGAGAGAGAGAGAGACAGAGAGAGCAGCAGCAAGGTGTAACACACATTCTAGGCCGGAATACATTCAAGTGTACACAGCGATGGCTCATTCTTTACGGACCACTCTCAGCTGTTATGTCTGCACAGTCATCCGGGCATCGCAAGCCACGACTCCATCGATCATGACTTCCGCTCTCCACTTATCCATTGTCAGAGGAAAATGATTGGCTGATGTGGTCTGTTGCAATGGCTTTTATTGAGCGATACATCTTTTACCTTCGGAAGCTAGACTTGATGACGCAGTCACACTCCTATACGAGATTCGTAGTGCTTGAACTAGGCGTGAGTTTCTTTAACCCTCTATGTCCCAAGTGTAGAAAAGTTAATATAGTGAGAAAGCCAGTTCTTTTAGAGGTTTTGAGTAAGTGGTTTAGATCTCATCACCTTCACTTTTATACCGTCATACAGTATGTTATATTATAATGTTATGTAGTAATACTGTGCGCTGGTTCTTTTCCACATAATTATAATGTCATAGTGTTACGGAAACACCAAGCTCATGTGCCATATACGGCACATTGGGTCTTTAAGGGTTAAAGTTGATTAATTAGGGTCTGTCACGCGTTATCAGAAGTAATATTATTATTCATATGGGTACTAAATCAGGTTAGAACTGTTGCAAGGCCAAGGGTGACTCCAGCTTTGCGTAAGCGGGTTATTTTCAGGTACATGTAAGTTGTAAGACCATCCCACATTATTGTTATCAACAACATCTTAAAATGACAGTTTGAGGAAATAGACAGTGAACTAAAGGTGACTATGTGCTTAGACGAGTGCGTTGTGTGTGAAGTGTTTTCCCTTGACTGCGCCATCGTGAGATTTACTCCTTAAATGTCAAAATCCTTCTTAAAATCACACTGACCACGTCCAGATTTCGCCTTCTTTCTTGCCCTCCAGAGTTTACATTTCTTAATAAAAATTAACTCCCTTTAAACGTTACGAATCCCCTTTTCCCCTACCCAGTGCATTTGACAAGGAGAAAAGACTGTATGTGTATGTGTGTATATGTAGTGTGTGTGTGTGTGTGTGTGTGTGTGTGTATGTGTGTGTTTGTTTGTGTGCGTGTGTATGTGTGTGTTTGTTTGTGTGCGTGTGTGTGTGTGTGTGTGTGTGTGTGTGCGCGCGCGCGCGTGTGTGCGTGTGTGTGTGTGCGTGTGTGTGTGTGTGTGTGTGTGTGTGTGTGTGTGTGTGTGGATATCAACGGTCAGTCCATTTATGTAGATAAGTGTAGTCCTGGAGGTCTTTGTGCCCCCCCCCCTTTCCCCACTAAACCTGCCCCCGGCTGACCCTTTACCCCAGACTGCCTCGCATTTCCATGAAATCTATAAAAGGGAAACTTTACGACATTGCCAGACACCTTTCTTTACTCCTACGAGTATATTAGATTTCGTGCATCGCTCGGTAATGATCGTCTCATCGACGCCGTCGCATTAAACCCACCAGAAGTGAAGAAATTATGGACGATGTTTGATTCACTCAATAAATTCGAATTTCCATCCGCTGCCGAAGTCAACTGTTTAATGGCTCCTGGGGCGTTCATTTTCAGTGCTGTTAGGTGCGAGCTCGGTTCTATATAGCGCATTCCTCTCTGTAGTTGTCACTTGGTGCGTCAGGTAGGATACGGCTAGGGTAGTTATCCTCCGCTGCTCACTCATGGCAATTCCATCCGTAGAACTGGGAATTAATCTAGTATACGTCATACTATAGAACCTCAAGTATTTGGATGGGAACCTGTAACCTCGTTGTAATAATTATGACAGTGACCTTTATTACAGCCCTTTTTGAAAATGGAGTATGCATATTTGGAGCGTCACATTGTTTTAAATAGAGATACGTAACATAAAACATAGAACATACAGGTACTCCTACACCCTCACTGCTTTCACACAGTCTCAATATATCAAATACAAATAACACCAATTTTCTAGCTATTACATAATTTCTACTTTCAAAGAGTTATTTGCCTTGAAAAAATTTGGGCGGCTATGATAATATGATTTTAAATCGAATTTTCGTTTGTCTGCTAGATACGGGCAAATAAATAGATAGCGGAATTCATCACCCATCTCACCATGATTCGGAGTCTCTGTATTTTTATGAACTTACGAAATTGCCCACATCACAAATTGGAAGTTAAAACCAAGACTTTTCAATTCGAGTTCATTTGTCTTGCAGTAAATTCCTCCTGCCCCTTATAACTTCTGTGCTTCTTTTCCCCCAAAACATACTTATTATGCTTCCCTCGCCCCTCCCCCCACCCTCACACCTCCCCGCAGTGAGTATACCTTTCCTTTTCCAATGCCACCTGTTCATCGGGAGAATATCATTCAGTAGAGTTAGCAGGAAGCTAGAGGGAAACTGATTGCCATATCTCTGGCGTTTTTCTTGTGGGGCAGCGGCGGTGGGNGGCTTAATTATGCTGTAACTGAAAATAGACTAACATTAGATGGAGTTTGTCTACACAAGTTGTCAGAAAAATAGCGCACTGCTGTCTTTGTCGGACCATAAATCTAAGTCATGAGTGTAGAGGTGAAGGTACTGTGTACATGTACCAAATATACAGGTATAAATGCAGAGACTGTGGATGGCCTAATTGTCAGTAATACACACAGAGGCGTAGATCGCAGTGGGGCCTCATTGTCTCCAAAAAAAAAAATCATGAATGAAATAACGGGAGAGATAAAAAAGGAAGAGAAAGAATGAGTGAAAGAGGGAATTGGAGACAGGGTGAGATAAAAAGAACCTGATTTATTCGTTAATTAAGCTGTCTGGAGCGAAACGAGTCGTGATTTTTAAATGAGCTAGTCTAGATTGCAAGAAAATAGAATATTTGATGGTGATGGTGTGGGGNGGGGGGGGGGGGGGGGGGGGGGAGGCCAAGGACAACCGGGAAGGATGACAGGAATCTCTACAGACCCTACCTTCGGGGCTCATTAAAATGCATTCGCTTTTCCAAGAATTCTCTGAAACTCAAGAACATTTGTCTTTTCTGAGAAAGCGATTCGACGTCATTCCGAAACGCCGCTTGGAAAACATAAGGAGTGGAAGGTTAGATAATGGCTCGGTCAGTGGCTCGTGATCATTGCTTGATCTGTAGTTCCTGCTATTTTGCGAGCCATAGTGACACACCTGAAAACAGGACTTATTGTATTGTGACTTACCTTTTGTAACATACCTCATTTGTCATGCTATCCAGTAGGTTTAGTCGTCAATTTTATGTCAGTTTACAGTCATGCTGTTGTCTAGCCCTTCCTCTTGAAAGCAATCCAGAAAATTGCAACTTCCGCTTAATTGCAACACCTTTCAAATAACAAAATGTATAATTCTATGTACAGGTCACTGGATAATCCCAGCTCTTCTTAATATCAACCCTTTTTCATGCTACAAAAGAGTTACGATCAAGCGGAGCTGACTGCACCACCTTTATGTGCATTAGGTTTGCTTATGCTTCCGTGTATTTTCTAAAATGATTTACAGCTATACTATTTCAGTCGTTTTAAGTCGCCATTTGTATGTAAACATTTCAGTCACCGGCCACGTTATACATTTTTTTTTATGTGGCGTTCATGGAGCATGCAAGAGACTTTCAGCATTAACTTTTTCTTCGTGTACATTTCAATAAATATCCACAGCTGTTTTTGGTTGTTTTATTACCCTGTTAATGGGCATACACCATTAGGTATACTAACTTTATTTTCCTTTTCTTCTTGTCTTTTCAGGTATCCGTTTTGTCCAGGGATGAACAAATGAAACGCCTGATAGCAGAGAAGAAGCTCTGTGAAATAAAGAATGCCGAGGATCCTTATACGTTATCAGGTATGTTTTACTTATTTACTTGTTTCCGAAAATTTCACCGCACTAGCTGTTTCCGAAAACAATATCATTGTATTCTGGACAGTATTCTATTCCCTTTCTCATTCAGAAACCAGCGAAGATTCATTCTACTCAATGTCCTCGTTATCTGGTCGTAGATCCTTCTTGAGATTTCCTCTAGTTTGCGACTTCTGCTTTTTCCTTCATAGCTTACCATTTCCAACATTGGCTATAGGGAGAAAAATGTTCTGTGCACATTTTTTTTTCTGTTTTTTTCTCAGTTACCTGGACTGCGTTTGTTTGGTTTCGGCAATTTGACTGAATGGCAAGTCAGACCTCTTCCTTAGTAAAAGAAGTATGAGTCCCTAGGCAAGCCAAAATGGCTGCGACTAATGCGGAAGGGACAGGAGATAATGCACTGACATGCGAGTGATACAAGAAAGACATGTGACTTCCCATTTTATCAATTTGCAGGGACCATACTAACTCAACCCTTGTTAGTTCTTTCAACACATCATCAGCCATCGACCAGTTCACCATCCTGTTTACATACAACTACGTGATTATATTATTTCACTTGTCTATCAAATTACGCAGAGTCAGCTTTTGGCTGTGTTTCACATACACAGTTGATTTCTACCTAAGTGCCCTCTCCCAATTGTCAAGTTCCCCTTTCTCCCGTGGCCACCTCCAGGCCAAAACTTAGAGAGCACATCGTGTCATGCAGAGCAAAGGTTTCGACAGAGCACGCGCTGCTGTTTTGTCGTGGGCTTTTTGATGTGATAAGTATCCTGCTAAATGGGGTGGCAATTTCATTGAACGCCCTCACGCATTCTGAGGTTAAAAGATGTCCAACAATATACACTATTATGAAATGAAATACTTATTCCTGACAAGTTGTTGGCAGAGCGTAAGTCACATCACATAGAACAAAATGACAAATATGTGCTCCTCTGTCTAACAAATAAAATGATCAAACCTGTACTTGATGTGCAATTATTTAGATCATAATAACACGTGTGACATATGTCAACAGCAGTGAAATGCATTCATTTTCATACCATCATAGTCTGGAATGCAAGTCTTTCAAATTACGCAGAGTCAGCTTTTGGCTGTGTTTCACATACACAGTTGCTTTCTACCTAAGTGCCCTCTCCCAATTGGCAAGTTCCCCTTTCTCCCGTGGCCACCTCCAGGCCAAAACTTAGAGAGCACATCGTGTCACGCAGTGCGAAGGTTTCGACAGAGCAGGCGTTGCTATTTTGTCGTGGGCTTTTTGCTCGTTTTTTGTCGAATGGAACATAGGTGTGAAGATTTCAATATTTTTATTTACTATTTTCTTTGTAAGACTTATCAAGGAGTTCAAAACCAAAATACTTACCATACATATTGTTGAACAACTCTTCCTCTAATTTTTGACCCTAAGAAATATGACCTAGGATCAATGAGATTTTGAAAACATTGGTACTAATTGGCAGCGATTGAGAACACTCAAGATTTTAAACCTTTTCACCTAGTAAACAGGATTATCTTAGGCACTTCGCAACAATTTCTCAGTTTACACTTGAGTGCCAAAACCCCCACTATTCTGAGTATGCAAAAATATTTACATCTACCTAAGCCTTCAAAATTAAAATCCAACCCGTTTCCCCTCTTCCCATGCCCAGTTTTCTGATTTTGTAAGGCCTTTGAAAATTGCTCACCCTTATGCCAGGTACAGTAGCTATCTTCATACCTGAAGATCTTAGAACCGATTGAGAACAAACTATCAGCTGCAGAATTTGTGACTGGATATGCAACATCTATTATTAAATTTTGTGACTACATTCCAGCATTTTCACAAAATATGGCAGTTAAATTAAAACATCGGCTACGTCGTCTTAAAATTTACAAAAGTAAAGTAAATAATACTCCTCACGCTGATGGCATTTACTGCTCTTTATGCATGCGAATTTCTTAGAGGAGATTTGTTTTTATTCGCCAAAATGATGGTGCGAAATTTAGCAGGGTTAAGGCTTAGTGCCTCCAAGATTATGCGTGTTGAATTTTGCTACGTCATTAAACATTGAACGAATAAAGGCCCGTAGTTAAAAAAAAACGTGAAGGGTATTATGTTAAAATGGCGCCCGAAAATCCGGAAGTGACTGAGTCCTATGCTTACTATTAGCCGAAGCGCACACCTCCATCATGATAGTGACAATCCGTTTAATTTCCCGCCACTCCATCCAAACAGCCGCCGTGACCAGAGGCCATAGCCCAGCAAAATTGGTGTAGGGCCCACGGGGAAATCAAAATGAGCTTACGCCTTTTGGAGCTGCCACACGAACGAGGCAACGTATTCCATAAAAGATTAATGAAAGTGACTCCTGGCGTGTCCCAGGTTTTTATTAGTCCACTTACCGGCTTGATATGAAAATCCGTTAACTACAAGCTCTTGCCTGCTGTTGGAAAGCTCATCAAACTTTCATGGCTACCCAGCAGTAAAGGAATTACTGTTCTCTTCCCGCAAATAAAAAAACGTTTCCTGGACTTGCATTTTATCTGGGTTAACGAAGTGTTTTTCTTTATGCTCATTTGACGTATCTGCTACATCCTGTTGACCTTTTTTGGCCGTACACGCGATTGGTAGATCTAGTTCAGATGGTAACTTGATGCTTAAAAAGTTATTTTTCAGTAATGTGCGCACGATCTTTGGCGAGAATATTGAGACTTCATATTTCCATAAGGAATTCGTGTTAATGATTAATGACATCGACGCATTTTTCTTTTCTTTTTATTTTTATTGTCAATCACATCGCATATTCTGACACAGTCTCACTAAGCAGTTGGGACGTGAAATTTTATTTGAAGGTAATGCCAGTCTGCCTATTCTTCGATAGTAATTCAAATTGCAACAGTAAATGAAAGTAAACATGAGACTAACCACAGACAGGCAAAGGGCAATTACATTTCACTCGTTCAAGGCAAAAAAAAAAATATCAGCAACAGTCGATAGCCATCAACCACTTGCAAAGCTCTGACCCTCTACTGTGACATCATTTCGCTATTCTGCTACGTCATCGGGTCAGCTCTCATCTGTACATTCAGGTGATATTTTTACAAAGTTCAGTAGGTTTTTTGGGGGTGAAAAAAAGGGGGGGAGGGGAGGAGGGAGTTCACGTTTTCAGTTTCGAATGCAGTGTAGAGCGTTGGAAATGTCACTTCAATTTTTGCTTATACGCAATGCATATTACCTTTGTCGTTATGTGACTTTGCCTAAGATGCAGCATCACTTTTTAAATCGAAGGTAAAGACTCTTTAAGTCGGTTTTGCATACATCAGGGATCTGCTAACATGTATTAATGCACCACTCTCCCCGTATTACGTATCCACGGTCATCCGTGCATCGCAAGCCACAACTCCAGTGGCCATTACCTTCCACTTTTCCACTGTCAGAGGAATTTGATTGGCTGATACAGTCTGTTACTTTGGCTGTTATTGGCTGATGCAACTTTTTACTATTCAAAATTTGAAGACGCATTCACATCACTTTTTTGCTTAAACCGGAAGTGAACTTCATTGACGTTGACCAATTAAGAACGGTCTATTTGAGCATGGGAATGGCCTTTAGCCAATGGCCTGCTGTAACTCCTGTCCCGTCTTCCTTTCGCCACGTCCTCGTCCTTTTCCCTATTCCTTGTTTTCTTTTCTCGAGGTCCATCAATTTTTAATTGCAGTT
>JAWQUT010000325.1:231064-246763 GCA_033807755.1 Ellobium chinense
GCTTGAACTGAAGGGGGCATGTTCTAAGGCCACGTGCATGAAACGATTAGAGGAATGAGAAAAACGAGTTTGAGTAGCAGAAATGAAAGAGGAGGAGGAGGAGGAGAGATAGAGAGAGAGAGAGAGAGAGCAAGAGAAGGAGGAGAGAGAAAGAGAGAGAGAAAGAGAAAGCGAGAGAGAGAGAGAGAGAGAGAGAGAGATATGGAGGGGTATGTAGAGAAGAAAGAGAAAGGAGAGAGGATGTATGTTGATATTTTAACATTGCTTTACACTTATTTCAGTCTTTTGCTATAGCTTAAATCTCTATAGGTTGAGATTGCCCCCAACAATAGCTGTCATATGAAGCCATGGAGCCCTGGCAAAATACTCTTACACGGGTCGCCCAAAATATGGGAATGAATCGACAGTACAGATTACTCACATAAATCATCTTTCTTTCTTTCTTTCTTACTTTCTTTCTTTCTTTCTTTTTTTTTTTCTTTCTTTCTTTCTTTCTTTCTTTCTTTCTTTCTTTCTTTCTTTCTTTTCTTTCTCTTTTTCTTTCTTTCTTTCTTTCTTGCTTTCTTTCTTTCTTTCTTTTGGACTGTGATGAAAGAAGTCCTGCACCTCTCTCTGGTCCAGGACTAAATCGGTACTTTACTTGTAGCCCCACCCATCAGCGTTGTTAATACGACGCAACTCACCCTGACTCTGCAAAGCGGTCAGATTAAAAACACAACCAAACAATGCTATTTGTAAAGTTCCCGAAGACCGATGCGTGACGCCACACTATGAATCCTTCAGACCTAGTTATGACTTGCTCTTCATCAGTCATTTCCGCTTGCCATATCCCCGATATTATAGTCATTTCTAGTTGATACGAGGATCATAATCATTGGAATCTTCGGTGCCAGTGGTGTCATAATTTAAGATCTCGGTCAATATCGATGCGTAAACACGTGATTAGAGGTTAAAAATATGGGTTCTGCGTCACCCGTGACCACTTCCGGTCGATTCCCAAAATGGCATCCCCTAGATGTCCGGTTTCCGGGCTCCAAATTTCTCAAGTTAATTCTTTGGTCCAAGTTACAAACATATTTCAAAGCGGTGCATGGCTGTTTTGTTGAGGACTCTAACACAAGAGGTCTAGACCAGAAATAGGCTCTGGATTATCAGGTTAAAGCACACTGAAAAAGAGGGTTGGGAAAAGGAGAGGGGAGGGGAGAGAAGAATTACACCACCGCAATATCTCGTGTTGTGCCCAGTTGGGACTGTACGATGTAGCCACAGTTTTTGTTCCTTGGGGTAATGTCATTAGCTAGAAAAAAAAAATGAACACTTCAGTACCGCTTATAACCATGTCATATTTGTTTGAATTAAAAATATGATCAAATTACAACCACTTCAGATTTGATATAAACCATATGTGTGGCGCTTAACAGAAGGCCATATTTGCATCATAATATTATGATTAAAAAGACGAAGTTTATAGCAAAGCCCCAGTCGCCTTGGGTCCTTGGGAATAATCCAGCTTTAGCTTTGTTTGGAGATCAAATCTCGTTATAAATGTAAAATTGTGATATCAATGAACAGTGGATGCTTTGTAATGTCCATGGACACGCTGGGACCTCTTTCCTCTTAACTTTCCTAGTCTCTGAATCTTTTATCTCGTCCTCCAGCGCGTCCCCCCTCCCCTTTTCCCCTACAATGGCAGGGTCCTGGGTCTATGCCCATGGGACCCTTTGTACACATTGCTTGAATATGCTACCGAAACGGATTATCGATATTTAGTCTAGTTATCTTTCCTTGCCAGTCTTTGAGTTGTTGGGCTATAAAGTAGCGGCGCCTTCACTAGGTCCCTGTCTTGCTGCTCACTTCCATCGTGGGGCCACTACAGTAGCGGGGTCCTGGACCTCTGCCCATTGTTATCCCTTGTGCCCATGGCTAAATTCGCCTCTGAACAGGATTATCGTTATTTAGTTACAATTCCCTACCCGTCTTCAGCTGTTGGGCCGTAAATTAGGTTGGGCCTTCACCCGCTCCCTGTCATGTCGCGCACTCTCACACCGATCAGGCGTTATCTCACAAGATTAACCGATATGGGCCGTAGACTGACACTTCCTTCGCTTCCGGATGGGGTTCGGGGGCGGAGTAAAAGGGGGCAGAAGTATTCGGTGGGGTTTGGGGTGGGGGTTTATGATTGGGATGGAAGACAATGGTTCTTTAGGGAGGAGGAAAACTTATTTTATAGAAATGATACTCTATAGGTTAGTTGTAAGACACATTTTGGAACGCCGTGGAAGACACCGGGGAGAGGTGAGTGTATGATTGTGTGTATGGGAGAAGGGGTGGATCCTGACCTTATTGATGTGTGCTATTGCTCAGTTCGTTGACGGAAATGCACGGTTGAGTATCTGTGTGTTAGGGTCCCATGAAGTAAAGGTGTCAGTGGTGAGCATTATTGAGAAGAACACACACACACACACACACACACACACACACACACACACACACACACACACACACACACACACACACACACACACACACACATATGCACTCACACAAACACGCACACATATACACATAAATACACCTACCCACACATACGCTCGTAGTCGTACGTAGGCACGTACACGCACACACATAACATTTTTAGGTAGCCTCATACCATACGCTAGTGGCAGGGGTAGGGGTGGGGGGTTGATGTAGGTGGATGAGGTGCTGTCGACCCTGTTCCCCAACCACCAAAATTAATTTAAACCCAAGTATCTCCTCGAGCGATGACCCAGAATCATCTATCTTTGTTTGGATATCAAAACTCTTCCGGGTTATGCACAAATTTATGATACCGTAGGACAGTAGATGCTCTGTATTTTCCCTTGGCACGACTTTAATTTCACCTCGTGTTTCGACTTTCGAAAGGTCTCTCAGGAGTGTTGGTGTACTTTGTTGGAAAGGGAGAGTTTATCTTTCTTTACTCCCTTGACCGGGAAAGAGTGGAAGAAAGGGAAGAGACGGCGGNTTGTATAACCTCAAATATTTTGGGAGAGCTCGGGTTTCGCCCCCGTTAACTAAGACTACTGGATAAGATACCACCCCCCCCCACACACACACACACCCACACACCCACACTAACACACACGCATACATACACACACACACACACATACACACATACTCACACACACACACAAACACACGCATATACACGCGCACGCCTACACACACATACAGAGTCATAACTACACACATGCACTGAGACACACACTCTCACACCTACACTCACATACAGACACATACGCAGACACAGAGAGAGAGAGAGAGATAAAGAGAGAGAGAGGGCAAAGGAAGAGAAAGAGAAGCAGCTACAGCAGAAGAAGAAGATGAAGAGAAGGAAAAAAAGACACAGGACACACGGAACTTTCTCATTTTCGCAAGACATTTCTCGGCACACAAATGTNACACAACAAACACACACATATACACGCCCACACACACATACGGAGTCATACCTACACACATGCACAGAGACACACACTCTCACACCTACACTCACATACAGACACACATACGCAGACACAGAGAGAGAGAGAGAGAGAAAGAGAGAGAGAATAAAGAGAGAAACAATCATGGGCAAAGGAAGAGAAAGAGAAGCAGCTACAGCAGAAGAAGAAGATGAAGAGAAGGAAAAAAAGACACAGGACACACGGAACTTTCTCATTTTCGCAAGACATTTCTCGGCACACAAATGTCAGGAGTGGTCGTAAGTCCGTCGAGAAGCTCGGCTCGGCTTGGGTTTGTGTGAGATTCCTGTAGTGGTCTGAGAAGAACATAATATTACAAATGTCCATGTCATGTCATACATCATGTTTCCATAATGAGCATCATGCTTCTCTCTCGGCAGCAACAAAGAGAATTTCTACCCGTCATCCTACCTGGCTGACTGTCAAATCTTCTAAACTCATATCCACCCCATCCCCATTCTCAACTTAGCAAAGAATTCAGTAAAAAAGATCAAAGGAATTGTCTCTGCTAGTGGAGACGTCGAATTAAGCATGTTTCATGTCAAGTGCGACGTCATTCCATTCATGTTTCTTGAAACTACGTCATCAGTGGCACTGCATTCTTATGGGGTTGCATCATTGTCGTAAAGGGAGATTACCCTCACTGACTTTACACTGATAGAGTGAAGTATCGGATGTAATAGGGGTATCACAACTGGCTCCCATGTTAAAAATTGTGAAGAGCTAAATATATATAAATGCTTTATTCATATCGTCTCTTTACATAGGACAGGCCAGGCTGACCATACGTCATATAAGAAACGTGGCCGCATTGTGCGAAGACAGACGATATGTTAAAAAAAATGAAAAAAAACAACAAAACAACCCTTACTTATCTATATTTCTGTTTGATGGACTGACTCCAGCTTCGGTAACAATCGAAGCACTCATTCCTCGGTGGATCCTAGCATCATCGCAGTGAGTGAATTAGTCGATTTTCGGCTAGAACCAGTCCCCCTTTTTACTGACGAAAAATCCGCATTTCTTTGGTCCCAAATCCACCAATCTCTTGATACACACGCATACTTCTGCCAGTATCTATTCGTCTACATCACTGATGACTGAGTAGTTATTCAGCAGATAAGATGAAGGCTCTGTCGTGGCAAGTGAACGTTTAGATCTCAGCTGACGCTTAACGGCCTCGGTGGAGCGGCAGGGGTGAGCCACAGCATCTAGATCCATTCCAAAGACCTATTGACGAGGGATGGACAGACATTCCATAGAGTCGTTGGTGCGCTTTCAGTCACTTGACTTGTGTTCCATTTTTTTTTCTTTGTGGCTATAAATGAGTGCCAATAGTGTTTTTTTTTTTGGTAGTTCACTTTTCCATTCAGCCAACCAGGACCAAAAAAAAAAAAAGCATATTTGTCCTGGACTCAGAGTAAGACTCGAAAGCGCGAATGACCCAGTAATGCTTATAGTTATTGGTAAACAAAGCGTTGTGATTGGGAACCAGTGGCCGTATGCATAATCCATACGTTAGTTAACGTATTGCGTTAATCATAGTGAACATTACTTATGTTTTGGGAGTTCCCCGTGGTTACCGCAGTGCGTTAACTAACGTAAGGATTATGCATACGGCCACAGAGCTTCGAAGTAAATAAAGAGGTAGTGGCGCTAGCCTGGGTTAATTCCATGGACTTTTTTTTCAGTTCTTTATGAAAGGTCGGTTGTCTGTCATAATGAGACATACGAAATAGGCCAAAGAAAATAAAAATACGTAGAAAAAGAGAACCGGGGAATAAAGGAATAATAAACTGGCAAGTCATTTCTGTCTAAACCAGAAACATCCAATGTACGTTTATTGTCTTGTTAAAGTTCACTCTGCTTTCTTGAAATAAAAAATGTACTTTGACGATTTTCAACAATTTTGGTAAACAAAATAAAACAGTCCAATTTCCTTTTTAAAAGTGTTGCCTTGACTTAAATACCTCATTGTGTGTTTGGAGCTGAAATAAATTGAAAATTTAGACATCTGTGGCGGTATTCCTAATCCATTCGTTATTTAACGTATTGTGTTAACCGCAGTGAACACTTCTTATGTTTAGGGAGCTTCCCGTGGTTACCTCAGTGCTTTAACTAACGTAGGGATTATGAATACGGCCACTGGTGAATTAGAAAGTCAATCGGTGACATTCTGACATTTAATCATGTGAAAAGGCAAAATCCAAAATGGTAATCTGAAGTAGATTCATGAAAAGGCTACCGTTCTCGACCGCTACCTTGAGTCTGAACGACACTCACAAATCATCATTTCCACTCACCTGCTGAGGACTTCTCACAAAATAAAGAAGACCAATAAACTAGACCCTCCTACACTGCTGCTAAAAATTGTTATAATGAGAAGATATGGAATGTGGAGGGTCTAATTCCATAAGGAAGAGAAGTAGTATCACATGTGTTTGGTCGTGGTCAGAATGTATGGTATCGTCCATGTTGAAGCACGGTATCGTCCATGTTGAAGCACAAGGTTTGGTCCACAGACTAGATCATATTCAGATTTTGGTATCGTTGTAATACCGTCAACTCCCCAAAATCATAAATCCCTGGGAGTACATGAGATTTTACGATTAAAAGGAGTTGTGATTATGTGGTGACCTTTTTTTTTTTTTTTAAATAGAAATGAACATTTTGTTGTGTGGCAGATGTTGCTATTAAACAAAAATTGGTATTAGCTAGATTATGGTTAAGCGAAGTCGACTGTATAACTTTTTGAGGTAGATTCTGTTGACAGGACTGTTAGTCCTGAACGAGTCCAAAACCATGAGGATGGAGCAGTTAATGAGTGAATGACTGAGTGAATATGGTACTGAGTGAGTGAGTGAGTGAGTGAGTGAGGGAGTGATTGAGTGAGTGAGTGAGTGGGTGAGTTGGTGGGAGGGTGAGTGAGTGAGTGAGTGAGTGAGTGAGTGAGTGAGTGAGTGAGTGAGTGAGTGGGTGAGTTGGTGGGTGGGTGGGTGAGTGAGTGAGTGAGTGAGTGAGTGAGTGAGTGAGTGAGTGAGTGAGTGAGTGAGTGAGTGAGTGAGTGAGTGATGGGTGGGTGTGAGAAGAGAAAGAGAGAGAGAGAGAGAGAAAGAGAGAGACAGAGAGAACGAGACAGATTAGTTAAAATAACAGTCACCATACCGAGATAAAGTCCAAACAAAACCTACCTCCCACCTCCAATTTTCCGCCATTAACCATATAATGAGCTTACAGTATCAACAAGCCAGAGTGACTGTTTTTCTTTGGAGTAGTCGCCACAATTTACTATCTCCGACAAGTCACTTAAGACCCTGAACTCAGGAAGGACCTGACACATTCATCCAATTTTGGTCTGAGTTACTTTACTGGAATGGACGGGACATGCCGTCTGGCTCACAGCTGAAAGATCAGACAGAAAGAATAGGGAGGCTGTCACACGGGTATCAAGGTCAGGAGAGAGGACATTGGACATTTGTGAGTGAGTGTGAGTGAGTGAATGAGTAAGTGAGTGAGTGAGTGAGTGAGTGAGTGAGTGAGTGAGTGAGTGAGTGAGTGAGTGAGTGAGTGAGTGAATGAGTGAGCGAGTGAGTGAATGAATGAATGAAAGTGTGAGAAAGGTTAACTGGTACACAATCCAGGAGGATGGTAGGCTCTTTAAACAATACTTCACATGAGAGAACAAGAGAGAGAGAGAGAGAAAGAGAGATAGAGAGGGAGAGAGAGGAGGGAGGGAGAGAGAGAGAGAGAAAGAGAGAGAGAGGGAAAGAGAGAGAAAAAAGAAAGAGAAAGAAAGGGAGAGAGAGAGAGAGAGAGAGAGAGAGAGAGAGAGAGAGAGAGAGAGGATTCGATTTGTTAAAGTTTTAATTCAGTAAAGGCCAAAGTCACACTTTACAGCTTATAGCATGATCAAGAAATTTTAAGCTGACTGTGGAAAGATAAAATTAAAGAAACGGGAAGAAAGAGAGAAAAACGAAAGAAAAAAAACAACAACACTTAGAAAACAGCCTGGACTGACACACACTGTCTGTGCCATTCCCTGAATCTGACCTTGAGAGAGTATTTTTTCCATGAACTCAATGCATTCTAAATCAACACAGGCAGACAAAAAATGTCACCGAGTGGCTGTGACAATCCTTGGTGACATTTCATTTAATTTCCTCTCCGGGAGGCTGAGCACGCGTCTTAATGTGCTGTGTGTGAAAGTGATAGATGAGCAGTCTCCCTACCTCCCGAGGCCCTACTAAGATCTTTCTGTTGTTCTAATCAACCTGAAAATAAATCCAAGATCAGATCCGCTACAAAGTATCGGTCGACTGATTAGAAAGAAGATCGAACATATTACATTATTGGACTAATTCCCCATTCTACGAATGCGACTGCCAGGATGGGTTGGTAGTGGAGGATATCAATCCTCCTAATGAAGCGATGCATGAAATCTGAAGGCTACACACTCAGTATGAACGGAGGAGTTAAGAAATAAGGACTTGCGCCTTAACGACGGGATCTCTTACCGTCATAAGAATTAAATTAGTGCACCGGTGCTGGATGAAAGATGTATGTTTTACGATGGTAAGAGATCCCGTGGTATATTGCGCAAGCTCTCGAATTATATCGGTATTTGACTTTCGCACTTATCAGCGTCTACCCTATGGTATGCGTGCAACACTGACACCTAATACTAGAAGTACTGGCTCGAATTGTTGCAAGTTCCATTGGTCTAGATGATGTACTTTTATCTCAGACAAAAAAAAAAGCATTAAAAAAAAGCTTACGTATTAAACGCATACGTGGCATACTATTGTTAGACGTTTTTTGTTTTTTTTTTAGCTGTGACATAATTATAACACCCAGGAGTTTAAATTTTTGCGTGGTTAGCAGAGAATATTTATTTGCTAACATGTGTCACATTTCAGCTGCGTCAGATTTGAATTTTCAGTTATGAAACATTTGAATTAAGTAATCTNTTCCAGATTAATATTTAATACATCTTTTATCATGCAAAAACAAATTAAACGTTTCCAGACAACATAGCAGAGCAGCAGCTGCATTAGATTAGAGTGTAAATGTCTAGAATAGAATTTGCATTTGGTGACATTTGTCCGTGATATCCAGAGCAAGAGGAAAATAGAGTCGACTCCGTTTAAGAACAAAGCGCTTAATGAATGGCAACAGCTTTCAGACCACGGAATGCTTAATTTTCTACACGAATGTCACTGCATCATTGCAACTTTTTTTTTGGATCTCACCTTTCCCCATGCAGACAGACAGGGAGCTGCGATTCAAAGGGTCCACACTATTGCATAATGGTCATCGCATAGGACCGGCCAGGCTGACTATAGCCTATTTCATATAATACACTGTATTAGCGAGCCGGTCCTTTGCGAAGACCGATGATAAAATGTTCAGCAGGAATTTCGCCAACCGTTTTGTGTGCATGAGCGTGGAGAAGAGAGTTTTGTATTTTATCTCCTACAACAGATATATATATATATATATATATATATATACACCAACTGTACCAAATGCTGTAGCAAGTGTCCCCATTCCCCGATCAAACTCCACCTTAGTGTCTCATGTGCCGTACTGTTACTATGTATCTTCTTTGCTTGATCTAATTCATTGATATTTTATTATTATTTTTTTTTCTTGCTAGTAAAAGCACCCATTCATCGAATGGGCTTGCCATGCTTGAATAACGAATTTTTTTTATACGAAGCATAAGCCTTCTGACGGCGGCGAACTAGGCGTGGCGCAACTTTTGACCCATCTACTCTGACCAGGAGGTGCAACGCAACTTTGGCTTCACCAAATTTAAACCAACCAACCAACCAACCAACCAACCAACCAACCAACCAACCAAACAACCAACCAACCAACCAACCAAACAAACAAACAAACAACTAGCAGTAACACAAAGCGTTATGGAAAGAATTAGTTTCTAAATAAATAACGTTTCTTAAAATAGAAACACCAAGGCAACCAGGCAACTCGGCACTGGCGAAAATAATAGATGCCCGATATTATAAGTGTAGGTGACTGTGTAAAAAAATGTTTTATTACAGTATGATGATGAGGATGATTATTGTACTGTTTATTACCCCCTTCCGCACGATTTTCTTTCTCCCACTGAAGATATGAAAAGTAAATACAATATCTGAAAAGAGCAAAACAAAGAAAGGTGTTAATGACAGTAATAGATCAACTCGCAGGAGAAATGCAAACAAAACACGAAAATTTATAATAATCACTAGACCAGTTACTAGCAAAAAAATATGTGTTTTCATGTCTTTACCACATATTTCCTTGAAACGTAATCTCTCATCCCCTCACTGGCAAATCTCATATTCCATCTAATCACGCGACATTTTTTTTTTAGAGAAGGCGTCTTTGTCGTGTTTAGAGGACATAATCTATTCCTATTACAAAGACATGAATGATGCGGGGGTAGACCGGAGGGATTGACTCTAATATCGACCTAATAGAAATCCACAGATTAACACGACATCATATTTGAGAATGGTCTTTGTGACAGTAAGAAGTAATTTTGTTTGAAGAAAAAAAAATACATTCACAAAAAATGCAAAGGTTAATAAGACAAGATGAAAATGCAATAATGTCACAAACAATATTGTGAGAAACCATACATGAAACAGTTCTCATATTACAGTCATAAAGATGAGAATTCCTTCATCTGTTATTAAAAATAAAATAACTGCTCCATTTTGGGACGAACTGATCCGGGAACTTTTTTTTTTTTGGCGCTGATTAACTGAGTTTCGCAATCAGATTCGTTTTGAACTGAATATGATCATTTTTGGGGTTAATGTACAAAATTACCCTTAAAAACTTTAGTAACCAGCCTTACACTGACATCACCTTATCCCAGGACCATGGCCGCCGCCTATTACTCAAGGTTTTAATGTACTTGTAACTTAAAGTTGAATAACTTTGCTTTGAATCACCCTACATTGCCCAAATTCATATTCACAAATGATGTTGGTATTTGGTATCTGATCCCATTTTTGTCTATAACATGAGTGAAAGTTATTATTATTTACATTGTAATAATTAAGAAGTAGAAGCAGAGAGTGTGGAAACAGAACGTCAAATGCGAGAATTCTCGTCGCTGGTCCTATCCGCACTGGCTTGGGCGGCGAGTATACTCGTCACTGGTCATTAAGGTGTTAAAAGCTAAGTGCTTTTAGTAATTGGTTTGAGCTAAGAATGCGATCACAGTATAGAATTCCTTTAATTCCATTGCATAGATAACGTTTGAGCCACGCCAGTGAACAAAGTGCATTTTGTGCTGAGGCGCACGCGTACAGTTTTTGTGTTTATCTCGCTTTCGCTGCTCACCGTAGTCAGGACAGTGAATGTTGAGGCAGTTTGGAAGATAAATACTTGGTTAATATATAATACATATATACAAACAAATATAGTGGAACCTGGATATTAAGTATGTCCTGGTGCATGGATATATTATTATAATTATCTGTTAATGAGGTTTGCTTATTATCGAAGTCAATTTAACAGTGAAATGACATAATAATAATAATAATAATAATAGTAATAATATATCCGTGGAAATAAAATTCATACCTTATAATGAAGTATACTTATTAAATGAGTACTATATATCGAGGTTTTTTTCTTTCTAACCGGCTTACACGAACATTAAATGCAAATTTCGTGGACTCAGAAAGTGATATGAAGGTGACAAAGACTTGAAATTAACGAGATTATTATTGTAATGCGCCTGTGGGTGTATTACTCACGATATTCCTGGCGGTTTATTTGTGGCCAAAGTACCAAAATACCCCGACATCTCATGTGGGTTTAACATTTGGGGCAAAGAGAGTGAAGTCAGTAGGCCACATTGTCGGTCTTTGTTTTCTTTGAACTGGGCTAGATTTAAGTCAAAGCTTTGAAATAATGAATACCATTTTGAGGAAATAGGTCGTGTTTCACGCTCTTAATTATCTTTGAAACAGCAAGAGCTTCCTGGTGTGAAACGGCATAGTCTATTTCTGAACAAAATTCGTTCGATTATTGGAAAGTCATAACTCGGTTATTTGGGCACAAAAACTGCTTGTTTTTTCTCTCTCTTCACCGAACATGGTCCTTTGATGACATAGTTTTTGGGATTGTTTTGGGTGTGGGGAAAGAGGGGGGGGGGGCTGCTGCCCAAATGGCATTTTAACCTATTTTTTTTCAAACTGTTTTTCATCCTGAATAGCAGCTCTTGTCCTGTTTCCAGTGCACTGATAAATTGTGATATGGATAACAACGTCATGTTGCGCCTCATTGAACGCATTTCCTTACGCTACCGTATTATTTATTTCCTCTCGTCTGTGTTGCACATTGTGGAAACCTGTCGATATTATCAAGGAGAAAGCATACTTAAACGGTGAAGAATAATCAATGGCTGAAATTAATACATGCCTGGGGTTGGATTGATCAAAGAAAATAATGGGTTTTTTTTTTGAAATTCAAATATCAAAAAGTCCTAAAGGATAAAGAAAAAAAGAACATACGCCTTTAGTATATCAGGTTAGATCTCTGTACAACTCTAGCTCCATATATTCACATCATAACTGACTTGTCCACTAAAATCTGTAGGGAATAATCACGATTAAATAATAAGCTTACTTTATGATGGCTATTTCTCTTTCTCGTCACATCGTCATTTACGGTTTGTTTTCTCCGTGATTTCACTCTTCTGTATCATGATTTTTGCATTAAATTTTGCCTGTCTTAAGATATTATAGCCATCTCATCATATAGTGTTAAATGCATTGCTCTGACCACGAAAGCGACAACAGCAGTAAGAATAGGAAGGAAAAACAAAAATTTCAGCATTATAATCATCACCACGTCGGCGAACATCATCATCGTCATCATTATTCGTTAAATTGTATTATTTGCATCAACATCATCATCATCATCATCATCTCATCAAGCAGAAGAAGAAGAAGAAGAAGAAGAAGAAGAAGAAGAACAACAACAACAACAACAACAACAACAACAACTACTACTACTACTACTACTACTACAACAACAACAACAACAACAATAAACAGAAAAATTGCGCCGGCCAGAATGACAGAAAGTCAACGATTTGGAATTAAAAAAAAACATCTTTCGTTAGCCAGTCATTTGTGTTGAACGTGCTCTCGGGGAAGATTTTGAGCACGACATATATACTGCTATAATCTCTTAAGTCCAATTTCGGCACAGCGTAAGAAATTTATTAAGAGAGACATAATAAGCTTCTTCCTCATGGCTCTTGAAGACCCGACCCCTACACGAATTTTCACTCTCAAAAAATCTTAAGTTTAAGAGAAGACTTGACTAATTAATTACTGGCTGAATAAAGTGACGAAGTGGGGTAAAGACGAAGGATGAAAGATGGTCCTTCCGTTCTGGAATGTAAAGAGCTCTTCAGAAAAAAGAAAGTTGGTTCTTGCAGCCCGTCTCAAGGATCTCTTCAGCAGAGAGGTGTAGTTTTTGAAATTTTGTGGAAGAAAACGTTATTGCGTAAGTCACGTGTTACTCTGGCAAATCGACTTGAATGGGAGAATGTGTAGACTAAATTTAAAAAAAAGGATTTTTATCTTTCTTCTTTTTATAGTTACAATTCAGTTCGAACTTATGATCATCTTTGTTGTCATCGATGTTATCATCATCATCATCATCATCATCACATTCATCATCATCGCTGGCGTCTTATTTGTTATTATTATGATATGCATGGAGCGATCTTATGTGAAGCAGTATGACAATTTTACCTACAAAAAACAACTACGGCAATGTCAACAGAGTCAACACAATCATCACCACTATCATCATTCATGTTATTATCACCATGATCATCGTCTTTACCTTTCTAACTAAAACAGCCATCATCGTCAAAGTTCCAAGCTGTAAAACAGATGTTATCATGACACCAACGCATGAGACTAGTTTTTTAAAGTCCTCCATCTCCATCCATCTTTACCCCTTGAATCTCAACTTTGTCTCCAAGGGGCAATATTATGGGGAGAGGGTGGGTAGGGAAAGGAAGAATTAAGCAAATAATTATGGAATAGGTTTAACAAAGGTAACGACTATAGATACCCAAGACCTGAATTTTTAGGTACCTGACATTTACTTGGGTGTAGACATTTCGATCTCTTCCTATACCAGATACTAGCAATTAATTTCGATACCTTTGGAACTGTTGCAAGGATAGCTGATCGTAGTAGGTCAGACATGTGAGAATGCTCTGTAGTGTTCGCGTGCTCAATTGGCTTTGGCAGAGGATTAGTAGTAAGAACACAAACCGTTGACGTCACTCTGCTCGCCATTTTGTTCGAGTAGTGATCGAGGAATTAAAACAGGCTGTCGCGGGGAAAACCATGATTTATTATCATCCCTGCCCAGTCTTCATTCGCATTTTGTCTAATCGCCTGTTTCCCAGGGCAGGGTGTCAGCTTCGACGAGTGTTGGTTGGAGATTAGGGGTCAATTACCATACAGAGCGATCACGGGTCACAAAGTACAGCCAAACATGCCCTTGACGGTCAGACAGGAAAAGACTGTTGATCCAGTGGCTGTTGCAGAAAGATGTCCGTCGGAAATATTAGTCTAATTTCATTTGCGATTTACTTTGTGTACACATCCTACAGGAGCGAGACAGTCTATGAAACCCGCAGCCCAGTTTCCCGCGCGCTGAATAAGCTTCGCTTATTGTCGTTGAAACAGACATCAGGTCTGCGCCTCTTTCAGGACGACACTATTTATTATGCAGAGTTTATGGTCATCGGCCAGGGTGACCCTGACATCAAAATTAGAAATAACATCAGGTGCAATTGAAGTTAGTTTAACTGGAATGTTCATAGTTTTATTCCTCATAAATTTTACTCATATCTGGGATTGATACGGATCTATCCAGGGTTAACGCGGCATCAGCAGATGGAGTTTGCCATTTTAAAAGTCCTGTAATCTAGTAGTAATCTTGTCTCTAGAAAAAGGAGTATAATCACTGTAATATTATAATTCCGAGTTCTTATTTTCTGTGTCAAACTTTACTACAATACCTCACAAACTCGAAAGTATTGACTAGTCCATTGACATTTTTTTTTATTTCCTTTAGCCTACGTGCAAACTGTAAAATGCACCACAATAACCTTGCAGATCTCCACCCGAAAGTAAGAATGTGTATCACTCAGTGAAAACAATTGTATTAAATCGCAGTATTCATTCGATTTATTCGATAAGTTACGCTGTTCACCATCTTGATCCCGATGGCGTCGCTGCTCCTCCTCATGGTGTCCAGTAGACTGTCCTTCGCCCCTGAGTCACTGACGTTTTCTATTTTGCCGTTTTAGGGAGAAAATTCGTAAGCACCAAATTAGGTTTAAGTCACTTTTTGGCATCCATGAACATCAGCTCATTCGTACGTCTGGCACGAACTGTGGAAGGGTGATTAATTCGACAGCATGGGACAACAACAACAACAACAACAAGAACAACAAGAACAACAACAACAGCAGCAGCAACAACATTGGCTAGAGCTCAGTGTTCTCCATATTTTCTTGTGGCAAAATAATATTATCTCATAGTTTTCATGGTTTAGGAGATAGCCAACCGAACGCGGCATTGATTAATTGGATGTTGTGAACTCATAAACCAAAAATGGCGAAATAAACTGTTGCTTGCTTGATTGATTGATAAATAATTAGGGATGCAACGTGAGCATTTTTTGCGCTTCCTGTAAAACTGATTCTGGTGCATACGCTCTTTTTCTGCAAATCGGCAGCAGCTTTTTTGACCAGTTCCATCTTCTCATGTGTATCCCCTCCTCCACCGCACCCCCCCCCCCCCCCCCCCCCCNTCTCCCCCGCACAAGCAAAGTGGCCGTCCGTTACCCTGTTCCTAGTAAAACTCATGGGATTTACAGTATTCGATTATCTCGTGTTTATCTCGCTTGTTATCCCGCCCACGACAGCGGTTACAAATCTGCTTACTTCGCTACTGATCGCCTCTGTTTAACATCACTGTCAGGCCACTTAAGCCAAAAGGAACGACTACTCGGGGTTTTCATTGTTGGTTTCGTTTTAAAGGCATCTCCTCCAGAGCATTATAAAGACGTTGCGATTATCTGATGATCTTCGTACAGAAAATGCAATAATCTGCTGTATTAAAAAAAA
>JAWQUT010000325.1:248154-263346 GCA_033807755.1 Ellobium chinense
GGGGAGAAAGGGGATAGTTGTTTTTGAAGGTGGGGATATACAATACAACAACCTATTTAGCTCAGGTACACAGATTATGAGAAAACATTTGAGATGTATCATGAATAATTACACTTTGACAAACATAACGTACAGTGGTGAAATTCAGACACCAGACACGGGCACTCATATAGAGTATGACAGATAATAGCTAAGCCATTTAATCGCAAGGTGTTTAAGGGCAACCCTTACTTAACTGCAAGAGTTTCTGGACGACAAAATTTATTCTTGCTCTGCGTGAAAGTCATTGTGTAACATTCTTCCTCCCGTAGCTTTCCTAGTGATCCCAAAGAGTTGCGGTGCCAAGTCTAACCGAGACCGCTGGCGCTTCGTGTAGGAGCTGCACAGACGTTTTCTTGGTGAAGGAAGTGTTGAGGGAAGAGGGGGTGGGTGGTGAAGCAGCCATCCCAGCTCCCTTCACTATGTATCTGACATGTACAATGCACCGGGGGGAAGATGGTTTGTCAGTTGTCATAAACGTATCAAGAAACTGCTCATATTTCCCCATATCTGCTCGGGGGAACCAGCAGGGGGTAACGTTCCTTGTCTGACATGTATTCTTGCTATGAGCCATCAATGCCAGTTATTCCGAATCATTTACCCGGGGTAAGGTGAGTCGAACAGCTTTTTACGAGCTCATCAAGCGAAGACAAAGAACTCACGGGGCTTCTCGCTATCATCAGCGAGCCATATTGAAAGACTCAGAACTGCCGTCTTTCAGTGAGCTGATAATTTTGTTTTCAGTTGGGAAACAAAAGTCTAGGTCAAAACCACTCCAGTTTGTTCTTGCGCCCAATTCTAAAACAGCGCACTGAAATAAGAGAGGTTAATGGTGTTTCAAACAGGTTTCGCTATAAATAATAGAAAGAGTGTTCTTTACGACCCCGGCTTGTTATGCGCCCACTTTGTTATTGTATTTCATAGGATCCTGAGGCTTCTGCGCACGAGGTTGCGCGTCCCGGGGGATGGAAATTATTTGGAAGCACGTGAATGATGTCATACAATTATCCACCTTTAATGTCTGAAGACAAAGCATGGGCTGGGCACATTTTGGGGGCCCAAACCGGTGATATAAATCTCTCCAGAGAGACGAGACGCACCGGTTTTGTGGTTCAGGAAGCTTAATATAATTTTCCTTATCACGCCAATACCACCTTTCTCTCGCAAGCACCTGCAGAGGCCGGCAGGTTTTTAGGGACGAGCGTTCATATTTCCTACGTATTTGACCTCCACATAGCGACCACATACGAAAGCAATCAGCCTGTCTCATTTCCCATGTGGTGTAAAGTATGAGAAAAACATTGCATGTGGCCACCCCCCAGCTGGATAATTTGAAACTTTATTAGGGCAGTTTAGGAGTGTGCGGCGGATCATAAGGTTAACAAGATTTAGATTGTCTTTCTAGTTTCAATACGATGTGTATTTTTTGTGTGTCATTTGGCAACTTCAGACTTGCACTGGAAACCAGTGGCCATATATATGCATAATCTTTACGTTAACTGACGCAATGCGGTAAACACGGAAATTCCCAAACCATTTGTAGAGTTCACCGTGGTTACAGCAGTTTGCTAATTAACGTATGGATTATGCATACGGCCACAGAAGAGGAAGACTGTCTTCACACTTTGACTTCTAAAAAATCATGCAGCATGAGGAGACAGTCTGTCTCAGGTGACTGTTTTTTCGAAGAAACGAATGGTGGTCATCATTCTTATCTGCACTCTCCTGTATATTACTTTATCTTCGGTCCCCTACAAGAAATTTTGCACTGGTTTTAGAAGCATATAATAGTTCACAACATCCACTGAACTTAAATTATCCACCTGGTATCCTTGTATGTTCCAAAATGCATATCCTTCCACCTGTGTCCATTACTCTGTTCCAAGACATCTTCTATTTGATCATAGGATTCTGAGGAATGGAGAAAAGAGCATAGAGAGTGACATTAGGTGAAGATAGTGCAAAGATACATAATCCATGAAATCTGAGAACTCAATATGACAGACTTGAAAAAAATTCACCATTGCAATATGTGATGATCTGTTCAAAGTTAGAGCTCATACAGTGACCACAAGTGGCTTTTGATGTGATTCCATGTAAACTGCTTATCCTGGATGCTGTACAAAATAATTCAGCACTGCTTATCATGGTCCTGAATGATTAGTTTGTGAGCCGCAAACATTCAGAATGAACACTTCCACTAGAATATTGGAACCTGAGGCAAGCAATTCACTTGTATCAAGTAGTTTGCTAATGCTAAAAGATGATGGTCTTGGGGTTACTTGTCTGACAACTGACGGTGACTCGAAATCGGCAAAGGGGTTTGAAAAAGTATTCGAAAATGGCAGTGAAAAACTCAAAGATCAGAGACATTTTTCACTTTGTCATCTGAGGTGTTTACGTTCGGCCTCATTCTCAGCAAGCCTTTTCCCAGTAAAAACAAAACGTGGTCGAGAAGGGGAACAGAGGCTTTTTGTTGATGATGTCAGCTCAAGATGTGAAGCTGAATTTAATGCTGCTTTTGAGAATTATGGGTCAGATCTACAAAAATTTACTGAATCCCTGTCTAAGACCCCACAGGCAATTATAGCTTGCTAATGCAGGCATTTGTGAACTATGTAGGCAGTATTCACATGTTTGTAATGGGCAAGATGAAAGCAAATGGCCGAAACACCACTTGCCTCCATCCCTCAAAAGGAGAATGAAATTTACTGCAGCAGATGAAAAGTTAATGAAAGACCTTTTGCTAAAACGCCTAGGCAGCGAGGCCTTACGCTGCACAAGAAAATGCTCTACAACACAAAAATCAGAGGCAATGAACAAAGCCTATACCAGAACTAACCCAAAGTCCTTGACAAGTATTCGAAATTTCCCTGCTCGAATACATGCAGCGATAATGACGTGCAATGGTGGTGTTGACAATGCCACTGAAAGGTTGTGTAAGGCTGCTGGACAGGACCTGAGTGAAAAAGTGAAAAAATGTCTGAATAATATTGAAAAACAGAGACAATACATCAAATGTTACAAGCAAAAAACCTGAGGTCAAGGCCAGACGGGTATACAAACGACTGAAAAACTACAAAATTTGAATGGGTAGCAAAAAAGGACCTGACGACGAGGATGAGGGTTATAAAAAGGGAATCGACATTGACATCTTTCCGTGAATGCTTTTTATATCTTTCTACATTGATGCTGCATCCAGCTGTAGATTCTGTAATCCTTTCAAANTGGAGGCATTTGTGGGTGGAAGCGAGGGAGGTAGGCCTTTCCTCTCCCTTTTCTAATGTCTCTGATGTGATTACCTCATCGGAAAAAGCTAACACAGTCTGCATATCCCTCATGGTCTTGAGTGCACTGTCGTTTCTTGCAGCATATCTTTCTGCTCTCGTTGACTTGCTGCGGCTCCAAGGATAATTATGTGTTGTGGGTTGACACACCGTGGATAGTGGCACAGATGTGACACTACCATCTTTCTGTCTCTGGATGGTGGCGTGTTGCTCTCTAGGCAGTAGCTCAGGACATGGGCTCCAAGTCTAACTTTCCACTCAAAGGTATGGTTTACCTTGCCGTAGCCGCTAGATACTGTTCCTCCCCACCTGTGGCAACCCTTCGCAGAATACATCACCAGAGGCTATCTTCTCTTCAAAATACGCCTTCTTGCTGGCTAGATAACGAAAGAAAGCATGATCGTCCATAGGGGCGGCCATTTTGGACATCATGTGAGCAACTTTAAATATACTTTAAAGAGAGTGATGTTTTAAAATTCAGGTCTTTACTGAAATGCTGAAGTATTCCACACTTAACGGCAATAATTACCGTAATATTCTAATTCATTATTCAAAATCTTCAAAAAGTGCACCATTAACTTGCGGTCACAAATTTGGGACATTTATTCTGGACAGTTTGCCTGAAGGAAAGAAATTGTACCAATAATGATCTTCACAATAGCCTGTTATTTTCCAATTAGGATCTAGGAGCCTAGAGCGAAATTCAAAGATAAAACCACACAGTTGATTGAACTAAGATTCCGTGATTTTATTATTAACGGGTACATTCGTGTCGAGGGAAAAGGATCCAACTACAATACTACACTGTAAAGATAGTTCTGACCTAAATCATGCGCTTCGCGTTCTCTAGCATACTTGTGTTAGTTACAGTGGCGTAGGGTAAAAGTGAGATTTTTCATGTAGTCTAGTTAAACTGGCAAAAAATTTTTACATCTTGACTCTTGTTAAGGACATTATAATTCTTTGTTTTCAAAACTACTTATGTCCGAGAAAGATAAGAAACTTTGTCTTCCAATAAAACAGGCCAATCTCGAAATGCTTGCTTCTAACTAACCTTTAACGCAAACGGTGAATCACTATTCAGTTTACATTGGAAATGGCGGAAGACACTGATGCAGGGTGACTTTTATTCATTTCACCCCAAAGCACATCTTCACGAGACAAGGAACTCAAAAGAATCAGGTTTTAGCTTTGTCTGAAAAATGATTATTTTACGATTATGATTGTTTGTTTTTTTCTTACCAAATGACGTCACACTGCCCACCATTTTGTCAGAGGAGTATGTCAGTAAACAAGAAGAGTCTTGCGGGAGGACCAGCTGTGTCATTAGCTTAGACAAACCTATATAACTGATATCACCACTGTTTCGTGCGATTTCACTGAATTTCAGCCCACGAGAATCAAATTATAGTCTAGTCTTTGGCGAGTTGGATTTGAAAAGGCGAGGGCAGCACAAAGCTCTAGAGAAATGTTGAAGTGGACAGCAGACAAACAGAAGGGGATATCCATGATTGCCTACACCAGTCAGCATGGTACTTGAAGAGAAAGATATTGGTCTACAAATTATGAAGATTTGTTTTTTTGGAAAGCCGAACATCCTACCGTATAGTGTCAGCGACCGCTTGAACTTTGGAAAATATTGCGTTTTTTGAAGATCTACAACGGGGAAAGTGTTTATCCCCAGTTTTTGAGAGTCCCAAATCTTCCACATCAATATTCTGTGTTAGTTGGATGGATCTATCTATCTATCTATCTATCTATCTATCTATCTATCTATCTATCTATCTATCTATCTATCGATCGATCGATCGATCGATCGATCGATCGATCGATCGATCGATCGATCGGGTCGGTCGGTCGGTCGGTCGGTCGGTCTGTCTGTCTGTCTGTCTGTCTGTCTGTCTGTCTGTCTGTCTGTCTGTCTGTCTGTCTGTCTGACTGACTGACTGACTGACTGACTGACTGACTGACTGACTGACTGACTGACTGACTGACTATGCGTACATAGTTGTTTCCTGGATTTTATACTGCCTCAAGCCAAACTCGAAGCAAGGCAAACTCATTATGTGATTAAACAAGATAGAGATGAAGAGAACAGGGTGGCTTGGACTGCCTGATTTGATAATAAAATAGCCCGTTGTCAGGATGAACCAGCGTCACGCACAGCCCGCACTCTGCGACCCTACTCCAAAATTCAATTAGGCTGCTTTATGTGATCAAATTCATGTGGCCCCTTAACATCTTTTACTGGCTGAAATAGTAGTCCCGAATCCGTAGATTATCATATTAAAGATGTGATCGAATTTTTAGGTCTTTTACAGATTCTCTAAGAGATTACTTATTACATTAATTTCGCGTCCATTTCATGTCACTTAGACTTTTTTCATGTTATGTATAGGTCCAACATCATTAAATCTAGGTGTATATAAGCGCCCATTTGATATAATCAGTAATCCAGTAATGCGGGTCAGGACGAAACTTGGTTACACAAAAATCGATTCTGTTGTGAAATCTAAATTGAAGGGTTTCATGACAAAACGCGTTATCCACCAGTATGAATTTTTAGCTTATTCTACATATTTCATGTAGCAGTAGGAGTATTCAGCATACATGTATATTTCCATTCCATAGAAGGACATTTGATCTACATTATTTAAGACTTAAATTTCGCCTTTCACATAAAAATATGCTTTGTATCTGGTCTGTTCTGCCACAACCCCAAATGGTGTATAATGTGTTTTGCCATGAAGCCCTTCTCTTGATATCGCTTTTCAGTATTAGACCTACGTACACTGGAGTGAATGCAAGTAGTGTTGCTTCGATGGAGCCCAAAACCCTGTACATAGTGTGGAATCGACAGACAGCTACAGTTACAATGAAACTGCCTGTCTGATTTTTAGCATCAAATCTTGGATTAAAATACAGAATATTCCTGACAGGTCCAGGTGCAGAGATGTCACTCTGATTGTTCCTTTTAAAAGCTGACAAACTAATGTACTCTGATATCTATAGCCCGACTGAAAGTGAAGTTGGTCTTCTCTGTCTCTTCTCGCGACATCCTAAATCTATGCGCCCGATCGACGGCACCACTATCAATATCACTGCCGTCAAAATATGAATTGCACCGAAGAACAATAAAACTCTTTGTCATTCAGTTCACAACAGAGTCTAAAAACAACCCTAATCTGATATTTTTTGAAAACGTTCATTCATTGTTAAACTGTAGACGAAAGTTTCTCAAGTGTTACACGTCTGGCTTTGAAAGGTCCGTGTGGATCTGCTAATCTCATATTTTTGAAAACGTTCATTCATTGTTAAACTGTAGACGAAAGTTTCTCAAGTGTTACACGTCTGGCTTTGAAGGTCAGTGTTCTTTCCATAATTACTATTATTGACAACATCCTAAACACATCCTCACCAGTTCCATCACCACTGTCTGCACCACAAAAAAACGATAAAGTTTCTGTCCAGCAGGTCATGTTAAATCTTCGAGCTAAAGTTTTCAAGCATTAATTAAGATCTGTTTCACGTAACACAAGTAGGTTGTATTTTTCACATTTTTCAGAGGGTAAATTTGGCATCAAATCTCGTCTGAAATTATAGAGAGCAGCACAGAAATCACATAGAATTTGAGTTTTTCTCTAACTGTTGAGCGTGATGCTGGAGGAGTCTACGCGGTTCCCATATTATTATAATTGTCGACATTACCCTGTACCCGTTCTCATTATCCTCTGCCATGTACACCGACAAGACAGATGACAACAAAGACAATGCACTCGACCGAATTAAGGACGATGACAATGCCAGCACTCTAGAATTAGAATATCGGGTAACTTGAAATTCAGTACCAAAGGGTCAATACCCCGTGAGCATAGGATACCCTCCGGTCTGTCCAGAGGCACCGACACAGTTCGAGGACTGTTATCAATCTTCACTCACTCACACTGACTACGTCCGTTGTAAACTTCAGCCAAATAGCGCCCTCTCATCAATCTTCGTTCCGAGAACTCATCGTCACCCCCTTCCGTAGATTACAGGGTTGTCGGCCCTTGAATGCGAGAAACCGCGGATTTCCGATGTCTTATTTCCCATAATGCACGTGCAGGAAGCCAACGTTCACAGCATAGGAGGCAGATTCAAGAGTGATTCGCCCAGTTCTAGGTTAGGCCTTTGTTAGCAAGATCTTCGGTCTTCCTGATGTACCCTCCCTCTTACGCAGCCATCTCTCTGACATAAAAAGGGGCAGAGAGATATTAGTTATTATAGTTATTCAATAAATAATTTTGCAATGTCATGGGCACCCTAGCTCAGTCTATAAGTCTGCCTTATGTAGTATTTGAAGAAGAAGAGGAAGAAAAAGAAGAAGAAGAAGAAGAAGAGGGAGGAGGAGAAGAAGAAGAAGAAGAAGAGAAGGAGAAGAGAAGAAGAAGAAGAAGAAGAGAAGAAGAAGAAGGAGAAGAAGAAGAAGAAGGAGAAGAAGAAGAGAAGAAGAAGAAGAATAGGGAGGAGGAGAAGAAGAAGAAGAAGAAGAGAAGAAGAAGATAAGAAGAAGAAGAAGAAGAAGAAGAATAGGGAGGAGGAGGAGAAGAAGAAGAAGAAGAGAAGAAGAAGAAGAAGAAGAAAAAGAAGAAGAAGAAGAGAAGAAGAAGATAAGAAGAAGAAGAAGAAGAATAGGGAGGAGGAGGAGAAGAAGAAGAAGAAGAGAAGAAGAAGAGAAGAAGAAAAAGAAGAAGAGAAGAAGAAGAAGAAGAAAAAGAAGAAGAAGAAGAAGAGAAGAAGAAGAGAAGAAGAAGAAGAAAAAGAAGAAGAGAAGAAGAAGAAGAGAAGAAGAAGAAGGAGAAGAAGAAGAGAAGAAGAAGAAGAATAGGGAGGAGGAGAAGAAGAAGAAGAGAAGAAGAAGAGAAGAAGAAGAAGAAAAGAAGAAGAAGAAGAAGAAGAGAAGAAGAAGAAGAAGAAGAAGAAGAGAAGAAGAAGAAGAAGAAAAAGAAGAAGAAAAATAGGGAGGAGGAGAAGAAGAAGAGAAGAAGAAGAAGAAGAGAAGAAGAAGAAGAAGAAAAAGAAGAAGAAGAGAAGAAGAAGAGAAGAAGAAGAAGAAAAAGATGAAGAGAAGAAGAAGAAGAAGAAGAGAAGAAGAAGAGAAGAAGAAGAAGAAGAAGAAGAAAAAAAGAAGAAGAAGAAGAGAAGAAGAAGAAGAGGGAGAAGAAGAAGAGGGAGGAGGAGGAGAAGAAGAAGAAGAAGAAGAGAAGAAGAAGAAGAAGAGGAAGAGAAGAAGAAGAAGAGGGAGGAGAAGAAGAAGAAGAAGAAGAGAAGAAGACGAGGAGGAATCTGTGGTTCCAAAGCTCAACCTGAATATAACGCAGCTATGCTCCAGTCTTCTTGCCGCAACTCTAAATTCCACAGAAAAATTTGTCGAAAATGAAGAAGTCAGATAGTAAAGGTCTCATAACCCATCCCTTGGTAACCCGGTTAACTCGGTCGGTTTTTCCCATTATTGACTTGCACTGTGGTCAACATGATCCGCTTGACTGATAGAACGGTCTGACACCCTCTGTCTGTCTGATAGATGGTCGCCTTTCAGGTCTTTACCTCATGAATTCTTTCATTTCGTTTACGTTGACTCATTCAAAGCGACCAAGAAACACTGGCGGACGTCACCACTGATGGGATTACCAAACACAGTGTCTTAAAATAAAATTCAAATTACAATCGATTGGTCTTTACCGAGTCCTCCGTTCTGGGCAATGACGACACATGACTGTGGGCCGTGGGCGGTAATCATTCGTCAGTTCTCACAAAATATGTCGTGTCTCATTTTCTACTCTCCTCAACTCAATTCTCTTTCTTGCAAAAAAAAAAAAAACCCAACAAAACTGAACCTATCATGATCACGAGCTTATATTGTTTTCAGAAAAAAAAACAAAAACAAAACAGGATGGCAATGATATTTTCTGTGTTGACATAAAATGTCGTGTTCTACAAATAAGTCACAAGAAAATAATATCTCAAAAGCAGACTAACTCCCGATTCTGTGAATGGGCTCAGCAAGGCTGAAAGACGAATTGCAAAGCAAAGACTACTGACAGTTAGTTGTCTGGGTCCCCTTATCAAATTCAAAGCGAGAAAGACAGACAACGTGCACTCTGCGATAGCATTTCCAACGCACCGAAACGCACCACTGACGAACGCCTTACACGCTATGAAAATATTGGACTGCGGCCGGCAATCGGAAATACCCCATCCAGAAATGGTTAAAAATGAGAGAAGCGTTCTTTTACCCGAATCATCCATAAGCAGGAACGTCTTTTAACTGATCTTGAAAATCTGATTCTTTTAAGAACTACACCAACGGATAAGTAGGGAGAGCTTCCAAAGTCCACATTTATAGATATAGATTTTGTTCATGATTTAAAGGAAAGATGCATCGTTCTACATGCCATGTTAAGTCATATGATACCCTGTTATTTCAATAAAACAGTCTTTCAAGTGTCTGTCAACATGAATATATAATGCCTCTGCCTGCCTCAGACAACCTACAGGGTTACAGTATGCAAAGTCCGAATTCTTACACCCACTGAGCCCGTGGCGGCCATAAGCTTACGTCAAATACGTCCTACCCGCACGGTCAAGCTGTTTAGCCAGTGCTCTTCTGACGGGGGATGACACGTCCGTAAATGGCAGCTGTGTCAAAGGCAATAACAATCCAGAATACTTTACCTGGCTTACACCGTCAAACTTTGCTTTTAAATTCGGATGACCAAAACCGTAATTAAAAGCTAAATAATAGATTGCCAGATAGAGGTGTCTGTAGTTGCTGGAACTTCAGTGACGTCATCATTTTTGCCACAAGCTGCTGCTATTAGGGGAAGGGGAATAACTCTAGAGGAAAGGGCAAATCCCGGTCACCCCAGCTGTTTTTTATTGCCATACTACAAACACAAGCAGTAACAGAACGATGCTTTTCTTCGCCAGATTGTCTCGGTATGTATCATAGACAATGTTCAGAGGAAAAAAAAATACTGGAAATCAAAACATTGTTTTTGACTTGCGTGTCTGCGTTTAAGTTCAGACTTAATGGCAGTATGGAAATTCAAAAACATTGCCAAGATGTAAGATCGTAAACATTTTATGATTAGATTCGTAATTTCTTGCCAGTTAAAAATAATTATGTGATCCCTTAATTGTCCAAACTTCAATTTTGTATAATACAGTGTTTTGACATTACAAAGTCAATAAGAAACGGAAGCAATCTCGATTATATGCAGTTATTTGTCTGTAAAGCCACATAAAAAAAAAGTGTTTTTTTCTTGGCTTAACAATGGCCCTATGCAGACTCAAGCGAAGGCAGACAACGCCGAAAGGAATGAGATATTTTTATTTAAGTTATGAATGCGAAAGATTAAAAAATGTTTTTTTGTACAGACGATAATGGTTAAGATGCCATTATTTCGGAGTTGCCTTTGGCAACGTAATTTAGGACACACAGTCATGCGATATGAGCATTCTCGAATTAGAACATAAGGACAAAGATACTCGGGACTGTTGGTTCCCCTTAATGGCAAATCGAAGTTGCAGTGCTCAGGGATAGTTTCAAATAAACGGAATGTGCTACTGAGCGATACTGCTATTGAGTAATATAGACAATGGTTTGAGTATGGAATAGAAGTGCGATTAAACGACCCCTCTCCTAACTGGAATAACTTTGTTAGGCCCACTCCTTTTTGTTAGTTCCATGTAAACAACAACAGCCAAATTTTCTTTGGATACGTATGTGTCTCAGGGACTGGGGTTATTACAGAAGAAAAAATTTTAAAGTGCTCTCTTGAGCTGAGGAAGCGGGAAACAATAACGACGACAATGACAACGACGACAACGATAACAACAACAACAACAACAACAACAACAACAACAATAACCTCAAAAACAACAACAACATTGTCAACAACAACAGCGAGCAGCCACAACAACACAACAAAAACAAAAACAACTACAACAAAAACAGCAGCAGCAGCAACAGCAACAACGGTAACAACAACAACACAATAATTTCAGCAACGGCAACAAAAGCACCATCACCACCACCACAGCAATAGGAACAGCAACAATGTTAACAAGAATAGCAAGTACGGCAATAACGCAAATAGAGACGATTAGTCTCAATAAGGAATGTCTTAATGAAAAGTAATATCGTAGATTCTGCTTAAAACACCATTACCTTTAAATGGAGCTGCAGTTACCCAGTCCTTTTAAATAAAGAATACACTATTCTATTATACGAAAATGTATTGTGATTAATCACCAAATGCGATGTTTCGGAGTGGAGAGTGTGTAGGTAGCATTTTTGTTTACAGCAATAGACCAGAGCTGAAAGACAGAGGTCATCATTTATTGTGGCTTGTACAGGACATCTCTGGGAGTATGGGATATAATTTACATCCGACCTCATCTCGACCTACTTTTCTGGGCAGTGTGGCTGGTATATCTCCCTGTTTTGAAGAGGACTGTACATAACCTTTCCTTGGATCTGGGAAAAGATATTGCCGTGGACGCTGTTGTTTGGTAACTACAGGAAGTCTCGTCTGTCATCAAAAGACTTAAAAAGCAGATGAATGGATCCGCTTAAAACTAGGCACGAAAAGTCTTTGCATCATTGAATCGTCGCCATAGGTATCAAAAGATAAAAATGCGAGTGGTTTCCCAGTTTCTTGGACAAGGAGCCAGTTACTATTTGGAAACTGAACGAGAAGAATTTCTTGCTCTTTCGCATAAGATAGCCAGATGCCGATTCTAAGAGCATGAAGTTGACTGAAACTTGAAAGAAATGATTGTCTTCAGTCGACAGTTTCTCTCACTGGTGGTAAGAAATGACGCATGCATCCAATCTGCGGCACTTCACTATGAAAATTGTGCACTTTGCGACCCCACCATTTTCAGGCACTCAGTATCGATGTTGCATTTTGTGATATAATAATGTTTTGTTTCCTTTCATTACATACCAGGGGTTATAAGAGGGCAAGCTTTTTATTTTTACCTCACAGTTAATGCCGGTGGCTGATTTTGGAGATAGATCTAAGATAAACATAATTATATGACTGTATTTAGTAGTAAATTTCAGTAAGTGGAAAAACTTGGTTATTGCTTTTCTAATAAGGAAAGCGGTTAAGCAAGTCTACTGAATTTGGTTGAGCGTCTACATCTAGTATTTTAACTCCGTATTTACTACTGATGTAGTGCATATATTTTCAGCTGTTGTCATTCACCATAACTCCTTGGAATCCTGCTCGTAATGGGCAGAGATAACATTTGAAGTATTTTCTTTTTTTAAACAGAACATGAAATTTCATATGGCTGGCGGAAGAGATTTAAGACAGTATCAGCGATGGATTACAGTATCGATGGTAAAACTTTATAAAATTAGGGTTCCAAACGAAATGTCCGTAGCGGAATCTTTTTCATAGTGACGCAAAGTGACTGCTCTTAATCTTAATCTGACCTAGACGAGAAATAGTACAGAATGGAGGGCAGGTCATGTAAAATATCCAGCCTTGTGTCTGAGAAGAGCAAGCAAAGTTTTCCTCCTCCATGCTCACGTACGAGTAAACTGCTTGGAGCGGAGGTTCTTTCGGTGTGTGAAGGCCTGTGTACCTAACATGCGTATTCTCACATGCTCTGTTGAAAGCAACATGTCAAAACAGTAGGATGCCAGCCCTCACTGATGGTCCGCAGGTTATAGTTGGGATCGATGTTCTGTATATTTAGCTCGTGATCAGAATCTTGACTTGCTGTTCAAGGTTGTCCGTTAATTTTGGCCAGATAGTGTAGTTGAACATAGGACTTAGAAGTTCATTCACTCAAGTATTAAGTTCATGGCAAGATAAAATTTGGCTGCGTTTATATAAACCAGAAGATAACAGGTCGATGAATACATAAAGTCACAAAATTTGATAAATGCACCGTAATAAGTTAGTTCCAGAGAATATCAAAGCCGAAACGTGATAGATCTAACATAATTATATTATTTTCTTTCTGTTTGTCATTGTTTTCAACAATTTCTGCTGGTAAAAGTCCTTCTTCCATTTTAACTGATGGAAGCGGTCTTTGGTCCAGTTTGTCTGGTATGGACTTCTGAAGTTTTGAAACATAACTGACAAATCATGTTTCGAGTTTTCAGACAAAAATAGTAACTATGATCACACGCCATTTCCATTTTAGAAACTGGTGACATTTTTCATTTTAAAATTGCGCTTAATTTCGCTGTTATTTTGTTTTGAAAACCAGAATGTCAATACAGTAACCTTGCAAGTATCTTCACAATTTTGAAGACATTTGTTTTCACACAATGGCAAAATCAATTATTGGAACAGAAATCTTAAAACCAACATTTAAGTTTGAAAAAACGTTAAAAGTTAGAAGGATTATGGCACCGAAGAAGATTCACCTCTTTCTATTTACGAAACACTGGGTGAAAAAAAAATGGAACAGCCAGTGGTCAATTTCACAGGGATAGACTAGCAGGTTTAATGAACCCGAATAAAAAAATGTCCACTCAAAAAATTTAGCCACAGCTTTGGAAACGACAAAATGACGGCACCGAAGACAATAAGAAGGGCAGAAACTGGATAACGTTATTTTATTGAAAAAAAAACTTGTTCGTCCGACGAGAAAGCACTGAGGCTATACCTTTGAGACGAATACCCAACTTGTTCAAGTTAATAATATTGCAAAATCTTACTATAACAGCGCGTTACAAGGTTACAAAGCGACATAATAAATGACTATGTCAGAGCCCCTATTTTTTCCCACTCTGTCGCATTTACAGAAATAATATATCAAGTAATTGTAAGCCTCCACTTTCTACAAGCTCCATAAATGAAAACAACAGTCATAAAAAGTCTGCTTTTCAATTTGTGAATGGTTGAACCACGGTGCCCTTGTAAATATTTTGTCAAAAAGAACTAGACATTATTTGATAAACCCAAGTGCAGAACTCTGGAATAATATAGTCTAGAGCAGTATGTCAATTAATACGTCTCTGTTTGTCTATGTCACTGCTGCTCTTAAGGACATGATGAAAAGGGCTCTTCTGCAGCCAACCTAGACTCGTTCGCAGACAGACTTGTTTGTATATTAATGCACGGACACATCCGCAGACAAAATTTATTAGGGTTTACGTGGTGCAAACCCATTCTTCCCAGTCGCCATTGACCGGTCCATTTATTCCCTTCCTCTCTTTATTACTTATTTAGTGCAGCTATTCAGGATACTGATTGTATACATGAAGCCTCTAAAGGGCTAATAAATATATATATAAAAACCTACTGAGATTGCTACAGAGGAAACCGAAACTAAATGACTCATCAGGAATGCCCGGCCATACATACTCAAAGACAGACGAAATAAAAGGGTCTCACGCTGGAGAGAATACAGCAATAGCATGATCATGCTACATTTTTACCGCTGCTATAGCTGACTGTATATATTCCTAATCGCAACTCCAAGGGGGCGTAGTAGATGTTGCAATTAAGCAGACGATTAATTATTTCAGAATTATTTTAACATGAGACACAGGCCTACTGTATTCGTGTTAAAAAGAAACGATCGAACAGTTATTCGATTAACCAGAGCCGACTGCGTAACTATAAATTTCGACATTGTTAGTTCCCTTGAATCCCTCTTCAATGTCATAATATCAGGCTGCTTCCACTCTTCCCCTCAGAAGTTTAGAGAAGTATTCTCACTTCTTAGCATTACCAAAGCATTTTTTGCTTTTATCACTGTTTAGTATATGAGCTTCCTCTGCTTCTTAATTTTCCTGACCCAGCCCAGCCATTCACTGGCAATGCAGCTCCCCCCCCCCCCCCCCCCCCCC